>JAMXBB010000012.1:56694991-56874682 GCA_024138015.1 Lumnitzera littorea | reverse complement strand
GGGGGGGGGGGGGGGGGGGGGAAGAAAAAAGAAAAAAAAGAAAGGAGAAACCATAAAGAGAAGAAATAATAAGAAGGTGATCACATCCCAAAGGACAGCTTAAAAGCTCTTAAAGGGCCTAAGGCCCGAATATATTAGAATAATTGAGCTTATGAATCCTAAGATAAAAGGCTTGAGTATTTCTTGACACTTCAAAGCACAAACCTAAGCAAGAGATTCTAAGCTCAAAGGAATGAAACTCTAATTTTATGATCTTACCTAATTATATCACCTTTAACGAAACTCTTTTAATTAAAGAAATTGATTTATGTTAAGTAATAATTGCTCGGGAAACTAGGGCAAGCCCATGATAGCTTTTCCCATTAAGGTTTTTTACTTGTAAACCTAAGTTAAGAGATTAATTTTTCAAAATTAGCCAACACATCAATATTTCCCCTTTATTTAGGATGATGACCAAAAGCCTATGTTATAACTCAAGGAAAAGACCTATCAAATCAATCAAAACGTATCACTTACAAGATTGATCATAATTTTTGGAATCATAGTCGAGAGTGAAAACAAGCCATTTGACAGTGTAAGGAAGTCCTCTTGGACTAAACAATGCAAATAATTGAGAAACTTCCCTTGATGTGAAACTTATGAATGCAAAAGTCAAGCATGCCCTAATAGCAAGGGAAGCACTTCGCTTCGAAATTGAATGAGAATTCCCTATGACAAGAAGAACAAAGTCTTTAGTTGAAATTTTTTTCCTATTCCCTCATCATAGTGGTCAAACAATCACAGATAAAGAATGAATGGCCAATGGACTACAAAATGAGCATACCACTTATTTGTAAAATTTAGAGTCGATATAATTTCATTACTTGTTAGCAAGGAAAAGATGAATTATTTTTTTTAAATAAAGCACATTTTTCCTTCGAGTTTCTAAAAATGAAAGATTTGAGAATTTGTAATGAGAACTTTATTCATCCTCGAGTTAGGAACTTCAATAATCTCTTATAACTTAGGAGTCTTAATTATCCTTTCGGAATTTTGGTCATCTTAACAAGAACCTTAGTTATCCTTATCTTGAGAACTTTAGTTATCTTATATCTAGGAATCTTAGCCATCCTTAAGGAGCTTTAATCTTATCGCTTATCTTTTAATTTAAGAGGCTTAGTCATCCTTAGAATAAGAACTTTGATTATTCTATAGTGCGAAAATATTCAAGAGCTTTAGCCATTCTATGAAAAGATTATTTAGGAACCATTGTCATTGTATCAAGAGCTTAGGCTATCCTAGGAATTTTAAGATATTTAGTTATCTCATGTTTAGAGTTCAAAAAGTTTCCTATGGGAACTTTTGTCATCCTACATTAAGGAACATTAGTTATCTTAGGTATAAGAAACAATTAGCAATGCCTTTTAACCCTTTCATTAAGTTGTTTTCTTTAAAAGATTTATCCTTTTGAGAAGCCACTTTTTCTTTTAAAAACATCAATTTTTCAGCATAGTGCATACCTTAACCTTTTTCCCTATCCTTTTAAGATGAACCCCCCCAGCCTTTTTGCCTCATCCTTTTAAGATGGCCCCCTTATTTGTTTTGCTTTATCCTTTCAAGATAGGCCCTCTTATTCCTTTGTCATATTCTTTCAAGATAGGCCCCCTTATTCTTTTTGCCCTGTCCTTTCAAGATAGATTGCCTATTCATTTGCCTTATCCTTTTAAGATAAGCTCACTTATTCTTTTTACCCTATCCTTTTAAGATAGGCCCCTTATCTTTTGCTACGTTCTTTCAAGATGAGCCCCTTATTTGTTTTGCTCTATTCTTTCAAGACAAGCTCTTCCTTTTGCCTTATCCTTTCAAGACAGGCTACTTATTTATTTTGTCCTATCCTTTTAAGACAAGTTCCTCCTTTTGCCCTATCTTTTCAAAACAAGCCCTATATCCATTGTGCCTTGTCCTTTTAAGATAGGCCTTATATCCCTTGTGTCTCGTCCTTTCAAGACAACCCCTTTATCCTTTGTGCTGTCCTTTCTAGATAAGTCCTTTTATCCCTTTTGCCTCGTCCTTTCAAGACAGCCTCCTTATTCTTTGTATCGACTTTGCAAATTGGTATTTTAAATCAGTATGCTTTTACCTCATCCTTTTAAGATAAGACATTGCTCAAATGACTATTCAAGGTAGTAATCTTCACCTTGTTAATTCAAGCTAAGATTCAAGCAAAAATGGGCTTGTCTTTTAATCTTTGTAGCAAAGTTTTTACAAACTTCATTACAAAGAGAGGCAGCTATAGATACCTTATTTTTGCCAACTTTTTTATATTAGGTTTTATTTTTATTTTTATTATTTTATTTTAGGCTAGGTTTACAAAAAAAAAATGAAAAAATAAAATACTAAAAAAATAAAAAAAAAGTGTGAAAAGAGTCCAAGTTAAGTTGATTGGTCATTTAGAGTCAGGTCAGGCGATAGTTGAAAATATAGATACGATTTAGTAAATTTAGAGTCTTTAAATTTTTTAGGCTTCATTAGAAAACTACTTTTAAATTGTCTAGTAAGATATTTGACTTCATAAAATGAAATTTTGTATAATTTAAAAAAAATTAACTAGACAAATTAAAATAAGACTTAGGAATTATTAAATTTGAAAATGGTGTTAAAAAATCTTGAGCATGGATATTTTAGGCTGTTTGAATGTGTTTGGATTAATTTAAAATAAGTTGGAGTTGATTGTGCTTGGGTTTGAAAAATAAAATTAAAGTGGGGCTTAGTCTAGAAGGCTTAAATGTGCTTTAAATACATAAGCTATTGAGAAAATGAGCACAACTTAGTTGGCAAAGGCATGTAAGTTGTCTTAAAGGGTTGCGAGTTCAAATCACACGTGTGCCTATCCCAGGCTCTAAACTAGATTCAAAACACATATTTACAAATAGTAGGACTCGAGAAAGAGGAGGACCATCAATTTCACCCTACCCAAAAATCGTACAAATCAAACTTACAATAACTTTCTCTCCTTAAAACTCTTAACTCACGACTTACCTTTCTCTCTCCAAAATTGCAACTTTCACGACCATTCTGGAGAAGAACCAATACACCTAAAAGGACCACCATGCCTTTAGCAATTAAACCTAACCCTTTTATAGACTGTCGTGATCCTTAGCCCCATACACAACTAAACCCCAACCACCATTATTGGCCACCTCATGAACCATTACCAAGTACCACTCCTTGTACAGACATAACTACATCAACAACTTCTTCACATCCCCAAACCTTAAGAACCACCCTCACTTCACATTGAAACCCTCTTAGCCGTGACCTCTTAACACCATTATCGCCATCAAATTTCAGAAACCACTTAAACCATGATCAAAACACAAGGCAATGGTACCAAACGACTTTTCAATAATCACTTTCTCACGAATATTTAATTTCCCTTTCGTTTTGGTAGTTGAAAGCACTTGCAAAAGTTAGATAGTAGCTTCTTGAAGGTAAAGGGAAGAAGAAGGAGGAGGAGAAAAATCAGTCCCAAACCCAATGGAGCCTCTTGACCTAAGTTTGACTCATGTGAACCCCCTTTGGAACCAAATCTAATCTGGCTATTATTGTTGTTAGGGTTTTTTTTTTTTCTTTTCTTTAGTTTTAATTGTTTTATTATAAAAAATAATAACAAATACTAAAAACATAACATTAACTTTTTTTTTTGTGTGTGTAGGTCCTTGTTTTAATTTTAACTTTTTGCTATTATCAATTATTTAGTTATTTGTTTATTTGTTAGTTTCTTTTTCTTTTGTTATATGTTATGATAGCATATTCATTAAATTGCATGATAAATTTATTTTCACACAGTCATTAATCAGAGTCCTTTTGCAAGTTTGATATCAATTTCAACTAACTAATAATTTTTTTTTTTACATGTTTAGGACTAGAAGTTGCATATTTGCATATTTATCATTAAAATTGCAATTTTTTAGAACGTTTACATCTTTTTGGAAAAATTTCTTCTTTAGGGTATAATGGCGCAATTTTTTTTCTAAAGATTCATATTTAGATTGCAAGTCTTAGAATATTTAGATAGGATTGCATATTTTAGTTAGATTTGTGATTTTTTTTTAACAAATTAGCCATTTAGGGATTTTTCTAGAAAAAAAAATTATTTTGTCACTTATTTAGTTTTTCATAAAATAAAAAAGATTTTAATTGGCATTTTTTCTATAGTTAGACATCCTTTATATGATTTAGACATTTTTTTATGATTTGAAATCCTTTTTATGATTTAAATATCTATTTTATGATTTGTGCATCTTTTTTATAGTTAAGCATCTTTTCCATAATTAGGCATATTATTTATAGTAATTGCATTTCTTTTCATAAAACATGTTTTCCATGATAATTACATATTAGCATATTTTCATGAAACTTGCATCTTTTACTTATTTATTTATTTTTTCATTTAGGTGCTTTAGGACTTTGTTTTTAAAGTTTTGTCATGTAGTCAATTTTTCTTACAATGAAAATACTAACTTAGGGTCTTTTAAAAAATCAAGTCTTTAGGTTTTTGGGAACAAAAATTAGGTTTTTAAGTTTTTTTTTTTTAAATGAAAACTAATTAGTTAAAAAATGTAAAAAGGTGAGAACTACAGTTAGTTTAATCCCGATTAGCAGATACGTTAGTACTTCTAGGGCAACTATAAAATTTGTAAAATATTTTGTTTTCTTGTCATTTTTAGGAAAATTTTGTAATTAAAAAATTCATTTTTATATATTTTAACATAGTTTACACGCTTTTTCATTTTTTTTTGAAAAATTATAAAAATAAAGGCCCATTAGTCATTTTTTTTATATTTTTATATGATGATTTGATCTTAATAGGTTAGCCTTTTAATTCATATTTTTTTATTAAATTTTTTGAAAAATTAATTTTTTAGAAAATCCATAGACTAACGTCTAAAATAGGGTTTTCCCATCCAAAAAAACTCTAATTTAACTTTTTACTAGTTTAACTTTAAAGAAAAATATTTTTCCTTAATTTTATGTTGAATAACTTATTTTGAATGGGCTGAGCTTAATATAGGTTAAATTAAGGAAAATTGAAATAAAGTTTGACAATATAATACTCACATTATCTTAAAGGACTTACCAAATATCTTGAGTCCTAATGATTACTAAGCTTCTAGGCACATCATATAATCTTATTATTAGAGCTTCAGTTGCTACTGAGTGAGTAATGAAAGTGTGTAGTGTCTATTCGACGATATAATTGGAGTTTAAGGAGTTGAGCTGCTATGTTGTGTTGTGTTTTAAGTGCCAATTATATTTGTCAGCTATATTCGAGGTGCTGATCCTAATGCACATGAAAGCATTGACAATGTGGAGAGTGATGCACCAAGTCAAGGTAAATGAGGTAACTAAACTCCCAAAACGACAAACGAAAAATTACAAGACCTAATTGATCTTATGGCCAATCTCACAATTATTATACAATGACTTGTAGAAGCCTACCCCCTTGATGTTATTTAAGGAGGAGCTCGATCTTATTTGGGTTGATAAGTAATGCAAAGTATTGGAGGCCAATGGAATACTATTGTAGATAGAGAGAGTTTACCTAACTTGAAATAATCAAGTTGGAGGAGTTAGAATCAAGAGAAGAGCTTGGAGAAGAATCGAGCTAGAGGAAGAGAAAGCTGAACATAATTTTTCACAAGTTTAAGGAAAGAAGAGCTCAAGCTCTTGCTCTTAGAGGGCTTGAAAATGTCAAGATGGAAATTCTGACCTTCTTTAGGAGTAGGAATGCAGAAGAGTACTTGGAGTGGGGAAACAAAGTTGAGAAGTTAGATGAGTGCCATGATTTTGAGGAAGCCAAAATGGTTTTCATAACCACTCTAAAAGTACTACAATGTGGTGAAAGAGCTTACAACCAACTTAGAGAAGGAATAAGGAGCATGAGGTATAAACTTGGAATGAAATGAAAAGAATTTTGAGAAGTAAGTATATGCTTGAATATTACTTATAAGATACTTTTAAGAAGCTCCAAGACTTAAGGTAGGGTGGAATGAAAGTAGACGTATATGTCAAGGAGTTTCAAATGTTGATGACCAAATATAAAGTTGAAGAGCCTAAGGTCAAAACTATTTCTCAATTCATTAGAGGCTTAAGATTTGAGATTGGGAGCATTGTGGAAGTATAACAAATCGACTCTCTAGACTAAGTTATTCAAATTGCTTAAAGAGTTTATTTAGATTGCTTAGAGATTTGAGCAACAAAGGAGGTATAAGGTTCTTTCTAACTTAATTTTGATGATAACAAAAGGGACTGTTTGATCATTGTTTGTGTAAGATATGTGTTGCAGGTAATATACTATATAACTTTTAATAGAAGGATGTACTAAAGAAAAATCAAAAGAAATAGGCATGTAGAAGTTTTAGTAGAGGCTTTAGGTGGTGAATATACGGATAATATGTTATGTAAAACATTGGTAGAAACTTATGTAGAAGGTTGGCAATGTTAAAAGATGTGATCCAAAGTGTTGTAGAAGCTTCTATAAAAGTTTCATGAATGCCCGATGTAAGACCAGTAGAAGATTAAGTAGAATTATTGAATTAAAGTATAATTGAGAAATATGGTAGAAGATCAAGTATAAGCTTTTATTCAAGGAATGCCAAATGTACGTATAGAAATTTCAGTAGAAAGTTGAAAGCATCATAAACCTAAGAAGCACATGTTAAGAGTACCTATAAAAGGACTAGTAAAAGGTTCACACAATGCATTCCAAAGAGATTAGTAAAGCTATAGAGGGACAAGTAGAAGCTTTAAAAGGGGATAAAGAATTTCGAAGACCTAGCTCCACTGGTTAATTATATTTGGGAAATATAATTAACCCGTTCCACTTAAGCAGGTAAAATATTTTTTGGGATTATTTCAAAATATAATCGAAGTTACTTGAAGGCACTTGGATAATAGTTAAGCCAAATTCTATGGATTTAAATCAAATCAAGATTAACATGAATAATTACTAGAATAGATTTGTGATAAGGATAACAAGATACGATGTATATCCATAAGATTACAACCTTCATTGGAATATCTACAAAATATCAACTTCTGAACATTGGAAATCAAGATATAAATGCCAAGGCATTCAAATTAGAAAAGACACAAAGAGCTATGAAGATATCAGCATACTGTTTATGTGATCAAGAGCTAAACTTCAAAGAACTACAATTTTCTCTTCAATTTGTTCTAATTCTTGAATTGTATTGTGTTTGTAACTTTGAAAGAGATATAGCTGTACGATAGCCTTTGATTTGTTTATCGTAGATACTAATAAGATAGGTTAGTTGATTGTAACGGTTGAAGAGAGATAATTGTGTAATCTCTTTTAAAGTTTGATTGATTTAATATAGTGGAACAACTAATGAAAATGACCAAATCCCTAGTAGTGGAGTTAGAAGAGAGGACAAATGTACGAGGTGGTATCTCTATAAAATCCTGCACTTAATCTTCTTTCCTTATCTCTTAAATTATTGTCTTGTTATTGCTTTATTTTGATTATCAAACTATTTGTTCTATTTGCAAATCTTGCGGGGTTTCTTATTCTTAAAGTTTTAAATTTTTATTTTTTAAAATGTTTATAACAATCAATTTACTTTGCCTCTTGGTTGTTAATAAGAACCAACAATTAGTGTCATAGTAAGGACTCTCTTATCATATTGAGTATAAGATCCTATGGCAAAAAATAATTTGACTATTCAAGCTAACAAGATTTCTTACTTTGATGGCAATAATTTTTCTTATTGGAAATACGGGATGGAGACCAATATTCAAGCTACAGACTACAAATCATGGGATATCATAGAGTTTGGCAACATTGAGATCAGAGGAAGGGTAGCCTTTGAAGATGATAAGAAGAAAGCTTTTCTAAATAATAAGGCTAGGAATCTTTTACTTTTGGTAATAGCCTACAGTTGAGGAGTAAGCTTATGGCATATGAGTCAGACTTCTTGATGTGCCTAAGAGCACAGTTAATCATTAGGGCTTACTATAGGATGAAAGTAACCAGTGGCTCCTTCGAGATATCAAAGAAACAAGAATAGGTGAACAACACTAAGTAGCTTCCATAGAGCTACTCATCAAATATGGTGTACCAACAAACACTACACAACTTAGTACTTTACTTGATATGATACATAAGCTAATACTGAGGTTCACTCACCACTAATCTCAAGCTACTCAACAAAATTAGATAAGACTGTATGTTGTTGCTTAAAGAGGGTTCTCATAAGAATAAAGGGAAAATAGGTAATGTCTGTATGTATCGATTCATTAAGTTGTCTACGGTTACAAATGAGGGACTATTTATAGTAAGTCCCTTAGGGCAACAATACAATAATGGAAATTGCATAAAGGATAAAGTATGAAGAAGATTCCTAGTACAAACAAAAATGGGTAAACATGACAAAGGACAAAAAGGAGTATAGTACGAATATCTAAAAAGTAAAGGACAGGTGGTGGCCTATCATTGGGTTCGTGTTTGGAATCTTAGAGCAATGGTAGGGAGCTATACTAGTATTGGTGTTGTTACTGCTATACTGTACTGAAGGTTGTAGAAGTGGTCGAGTGAGGTAGTCGCTTGGCATTATAAGGTAAGAGAGCTTAACGTACAAGGGCCTTGACACTTGACAAGTCGATATCTGAGGGCTTGGCTACTGAATGAGAGAATGAGCAAACTAGCGTATGCCTAAACAAAGTACACAAAGTGTTTGCCATTTGGCATATGTTAGTTTAGGTCTAATTAAGCAAATAGGATTCTCTTGACTAGACCCTATAAGCCTCTAAGTCTAGCTCGAGTAAGGGGTCTAGAGGTCAACACTCTATCAGCTACTCAGGGTTGTTGAAGATTTGCCCTCAAATCTTAATATGCTTCTTCTTCCAACACATAAGGCATCAAATTGAATGCATTAAAGGTAAAGGATACCCCATAGCCTTCGGGTAACTCTAGCTCATAAGCATTGTCATTGATCCTCCATAAGACTTTGAAGGGGCCATCTAATTTGGGGGATAGCTTACTTGTCCTCCATCCTAGTAATCATTCCTTACTGAGGTGAACTTAGATAAGGTCTTTGAGGTTATAAATAACATGCTTTTGTCCTCTATTCCCTTGCTCTCATTGTTGAGTAATCGTCTTGGCTAGTGATCTGATAACCTTTTGATGTAGACTCTAGAATTCTTTAGTGTACTATAAACCTGACTGGCTTTCTCCTGAAGAAGCTGGGTTAGCAATCATATCTAGTGGCAAATTCAGATTAAGCCCATAAACAACCTCGAATGGAGACTTTCCTATTAAGCTATGGGTGGAGCGATTGTAAGCAAATTCTATGACTGGCAAATAGAGATCCCAATCATGTATATTCGAACCAAAAGCAACTTAGAGCAAGTTGCCTACTATTCTATTTAAACCCTCTATTTGGCCATTTGTCTATGGATGGCAAGAAGTACTGAACATGAGTTTAATACCGAGCTTCTTCTACATTGTCCACCAAAAGAAGCTCATAAACTTCAAATTATGATATGAGACAATACTTCTTGGACCGCCATGTAGCCTTGCAATTTCTTGCAAAAAGATGTTAGTGACAAATAAAGCATCATTAGTTTTGTGGCAATGGATGAAGTGGCTCATTTTGCTGAACCAATCGACCACCACCATAATAGAATCATGTTTTTGAGGTGTTTTGGGTAAGTTGGGCATAAAATCCATGCTTAGATTAGTCCATGGCTGCTCAAGTATGGGTAGAGGTGTATATTCTCCATATGGCTCCTTTCTTCCCTTGGCTTACTTACATACCTTACAATGGTCAAGAATTTTGTATACGTCCTTCATCATCCCAAGCTAATAGAAGTCTTGTTTCAATAGTTTGGCAATTCTCTTTTGACCAAAATGGCCAGTCATGCCCCTAGCATGGGTTTCCCATACAAGTAATTCCTTAGCAGAACTGCTCAGCACACAGATTTGTATTCTGTTCATCAGAAATCCTTGACTCAAGTATAACCCATCCACTACTCCTCCAATAGTACTCTTGGCCACTAAGGGTTTGAAGTATGGATCATACTCATACTGATCAGGTAGGATATCAAACCTAAGTATCTTAGCTTGCAAGGTAGTAATAAGAGCATGTTGACGAGAAAGGGCATCAACCATAGTGTTTGTACTTCCCCTCTTATCCTTAATGACATAGTAGAAGGTTTCTAAGAGCTCAACTCATTTAACATGATGTCAGAGAGTTTCTGCTAACCTTAGAGGTACTTAAGGAACTCATGGTTTGCGTAGATAATAAAATGTCTTAGCAGCATGTAATGTTGCCAATTCTGAAAAGCTCGAACAAGTACATAGAACACCTTATCATATGCCGAGTAATTCAAAGAGACACCTTGAGCTTCTCACTAAAACATGCAACATGTCAGTGTTCTTACATGAGAACAACACCAATACCTACTCTCGAAGTTTCACACTTCAATTAAAACACTTTTTCAAAGTCTGATAGTATAAGTACTAGGGTAAAAGTCAATTTGGACTTGAGCTCCTCAAAACTGCTTTGAGCTCTTTCTAACTATTTGAGTTCAGAGTTCTTTCTAGTCAGCTCGGTCAATAGGCCAATAATATGTCGACTTGTTTCCTATCAAGCTATCAACTACCTTGTTTAAGCTCTTGGAGATGTTCAAAGGTATCTTGCTTGTAGTGTTCTAAAACAAATCTACTCCTTAAAACTCTCTTTATCTCATTTTAAGTCCTTATTTCTTGTCAGGCTTGTTGACGTAGGGTCTGTAACTTCTTCCACCACATTATTGCACACCTAGGAAATTCGATAGCAGCTACTCAAATGCGCACTAAGTCTTCATAATCATAAAATTTGAATATCTTCTAAATCTTTTCTTCCCATTTTAGATGCTCATTAGCATTACCAATCCCAAAGGAGTTTGGAATCTGTACCTTAATGTGCTCAGTTCCTGTCAGCACACGGAGCTCTTACTCATCAAACTCAGGAAAGTGCTCATCATCATCCTCATCTTCTAACTCAAGTCTTCATTATGCGCATCCTTTAGCTTGGATAGGTCGTGTTAGGGGCACATTTGTAGCACCAGGAGCTTGAAGTTCTACACTATGTCCTCTTAATCTATCTTACATACCTTATCCTTGTTTAACATTTCTTTCTAGTAGTCAATTTTCTACCAATGATTGTACAGATACGACTAAGTTAGCAACAATAGCGATAAGGTTCTATATTTTTTTGTTAGTAGTTCATATGATGTGTGGTTCAATATGTCCTTGACCTAGAGCATCACTCTTAACATCACCTATCTCTCCTTGTACACTAGGGTTCGACATTCTCAAAACAAAACTTCAAGAAGCTCATTGCTCAATAGAAGATTTCACACAACACTTGCTAGAAATTATAACGTACATTGACTTCAATAACGTGCTCTGTTTTCAGAATATAAAATAGAGTATAGCTTAGCATAGGAGCTACTTTACGAAACAGCTATTACAACACTTAGCTTTTGGTCGTAACCTCAAACTCTGATACTAAGATTATATGATGTGCCTAAGTGCTCAGTTCATCACTAAAGATTATAGTAGGAGAAAAGTAACCAATAGGTCCTTTGAGATATCAAAGAAAAAGAAATGGGTTAACAACATTGAGTAGCTTCAATAGAGATGCTTGTTAGATATGATATACTAACGAATACTATAGGACTTAGTACTTCACTTGATATGGCATATAAGCTAATACCAGAGTCCACTCGCCACTAATTTTGATCTACTCAATAAGATTAGATAAGAGTGTATGTTGTTGCTTAGAGAAGGTTTCTTGCAAGAATAAAGGGAAAATAGGTTATGCCTATATGTATTAATTCATTAAGTTGCCCACGGCTACAAATGAGAAACTATTTATAGTAAGTCCCTTAAGGCAACAATACAATAATGGAAATTACATAAAGGATGAATTATGAAGAAGATTCTTAATTCAAACAAAAAGGAGTAAATATGATAAAGGGCAAAAAAGGCTATGGTACGAATGTAAAAAAAGTAAAGACAAGTGGTAGCCTATCATTAGGTTCACGCTTGGAATCGGAGCTGTATTAGTGTTGGTGTTGTTGCTACTATGCTATATTGAATGCTACAGAGGTGGTCGAGTAAGGTAATAGCTTGGTAACGTAGGGTAGGAGAGCTCAGCGTACAAGAGCCTTAGCCTTAGCACTTAGCAGGTTAGTATATGAGCACTTGGCTTTTGAATGAGAGAATAAATAGATCGGTGTATGTCAAAGTGGAGTACGCAAAGTGTTTACTATTTGGGCTTCTTGATAGGTGTGCTTGTTTAGCCTGAACTGAGCAAATATAATTCTCTTAATTAGAAACTATAAGCCTCTAAGTTTGGCTCAGGTGAGGGGTCTAGAGGTCGGTGATCCATCACTTCTTAAGCAAAGAAGATGAGCAAGACTAAAAGAAAAAGACTCTAGCATTTAAGGCCAAAGAGATTGACATGGACTCAAATGATAAGCAGTTTAGTCATGAAGAAGGAGATGTTACTCTTCCAGCCTAATGACTCATTCAAATTCTTAAATTAAAATGTCAGAGTGGTTTTAGTTCAAGAAAGTATAAATCCAATAAGTTATTTAGTGATGCAAGTAAGGGTTATAAAGAAGAAAAGAAGGAGAAGAAGGAAAAGAAAGGACTTACATGCTAAGAAGGTAAAAAGTCAAGACACATAAAATACGAATGCCTAATTCTCGTAAAGAAGATGGAAAAACTAAAGAAGAAGAGGAAAGCCTTAATGGCTACCTAGAGTAATTTAAATGAATCAGAAACTAAGAATGATGAATCCTATGAAGATGAAGAAGAAGAGGAAGCAAACTTATACTAGATAGCTTTCTCTAAGGTAAACTCAAAATTTAAGATTGATTCTCTACTTGATGATGCTAATGTAGAAATAAAAAGAGCTTTAAATGCTTTATCTAAATCCAATCCTTAGATTACAAAGTTGGATAATGAGATTTGAACACTAAAAAAATGAAAAAGAGCCATTAACATAGACATATGATATTTTAGCAAATGAGATAAATACATCTAAATCTAAAAATGAAATCTTGAAAAAAAACCAAAGAAAAAGTGGATAAGTTGAAAGAGAATTTGATCTCAAAAGATGAAATTGACAATTTAAAAACCAAAGTAGAGGAACTGTCTCATTCAATAAAATCGACATTTATCAAATTTAACAAAAGTGATAAAAAGCTTCAAATGTTATTATCTAGTCAAAGAATAGTGATATGCTCTTAATTGATTATATTTAATATAATGATTTTCCTTAAAGGTTTTGGAATGATCTTTGAAAGAAAACAAGAAAATAGAAACAAGTTCATTCAATTTGAAGTTAAACTAAAGAAGTTATAAAGTTTGAAAGTGACATAAGCAGCGACATGACTATATTAGTTGTAGGGAACATTTTTTAGTAGAGAAATGCATTTCATAGTGAGTGACAAGACCTAGGAGACACGACCATGTCCTAAGTTATGTCAGTAGCAAATTTGGTAAGATTTAAAAAGATTCGTTGAAGATATAGTGTATCTTTAGGACATGACTAGTGACATGATTGTGTCCCAAGGTCATGTCGTTTGCAGTGAAGTGATAAATCCATACACAATATAATAGGCATCCTTAAGGGATTTTTGTTGGACTTTTCATATGACCTTTAGAGAGTCTCAAAAGGCAAGAGCACTTAAGAAAGCAACACATTCTAGAATTCAAGATTCAAGAGATTTTAATTGTTTTCATAGCTTTTTCTTTCATGTTTTTACTAAATTTCATCCAAGATTATGGTTTTGCCATGATTAGTACGTAGATTTATTGTATCTAGGTTTTGTGGAACTTGGAATTACTATGTGATGCTGAGTTTCATTAGATCTAATAAAGATCTTTGTTTTCTTTGATTTAATTATGTGTGCTTGATTGCTTTAGATTGATATTTCCTAAGGTACCAATCTAAAATCTGATAGTGTGTAAGAAAATCAAGAGATTACTAGTATGATTAGATCTAGACATAATTGATGAAGATTATTACAAGTTTAGAGATAAAATGCAATGTCTTTTAGGAAGATTGTTATCTTTAATAGAATTCATTGTTCTTTAATGCAATCTTTTATTATGCTATCAACAAAGATTCTAATAGGTGCTCTAAAGATAAGGGTTAATAGACTTGAGAAAGTTATTAACTTTATTAGAGAATTCTCCTAGTTAAAGAAAATATAGATTGAGTTAGATTATCTTTAGCAAAAGTTGCATATGTAATTCTCAGGGAAGCAAGATCTAGATATGTTATTGAATCTTAAGTAAATTTTCTAATTTAATTACTTTCTTGTTAATTTCCTTGGTTGAGTCTTGATTAATTGTTATAATAGTTATTAGTAGTTTCTTGAGTTCAAATTTGCCAGTTAGAAAACAAAGAAATAATTAGTATTAGTAATCATAGTCCTCATGGGCATGATATCCATTTTAAAAGACTATACTACTGTCGATATGTACACTTACCTTATACCACGTTTTTTATCAATCTAAGATAGGCTTGGGATATGAAGTTAGTCAGTGTTCAAAAATTCCCTCTAAAACTGTGTTTGTGAAAATTATGAAATGAAAAGCAAAAGGAGCTAATGGCTCAAAATACTAACAAAAGAAAGTATAGTTGATAGAAGGTACCGTGAAGGACTTAAAACTAACCAGATTATAAGTAGAAGATATAGTAGAAGCTACCATTTGTACAATAAAAGATAGGTAAAACAAAACAAGTATAAGTATTCTTCTTCTACGCATGTTTCTTTTATAATAGGGTAGGTGATATGGATTCTATAGGTGAACATATGGACCCAATATCATGCGTAATTAAAAGGGGGTGGGTCCGAGCTACGAGATAGCTCAAAGAGTAAATGATAGTCGAGGATGAGTAGGGTTTCCGATGCACTGACGAAGGATCTGATGCACCAACGCCTTATATGAGCTCAAGCCACACTTGATATGACATATAAGTATGGCTAGAGGTCACTTGCAAATAGTTTACACTCAATGGGCTAAATAAAAGTAACTCAAGAGTAAGCAGGAAGACACTTAGCTTAAGAGGAAGTAAAAGTTCAGTGTATTCTCTATGTATATGATCTTGCGGATATTACATTACATGAGTATTTATAGTACCTATTTAGGGTAAGTCTTAAATTACAGAAATGTATCCTTACTTGCTAAACAAAGGAGAATAATTTATAGGGAAAGCACGTGATCGTGTAAAAAGAATATCCACCATCAGGACGAATAGTATGGATATCAAAAAGGATAGTGTGTACGCGTTTGATGTTAAAAAGAACAGTGCGTACGTGTTTTACTCAGTCTGGGATCTTGATAACACTATG
Organism: Lumnitzera littorea; assembly: GCA_024138015.1. Lineage (NCBI taxonomy): Eukaryota > Viridiplantae > Streptophyta > Magnoliopsida > Myrtales > Combretaceae > Lumnitzera > Lumnitzera littorea. The sequence continues at coordinate 56,859,259 of JAMXBB010000012.1, read as the reverse complement.
AGCCGAGTTGGGGTATGCATTTTAATTAGGTATGTTTGGTATCGGTAGTTTAATACTCTAACTGTTGAGGCTAGACATGAGTTGGTTCAAAGGAGACTTACATTCGAGTTGGCTTCGAATGGTCGGCTCTTGATAATTGTTAGCTTGGCCTCGACACTATAGAGATAGCTTTTTTTCCTAATTTGGTGCTTAGACTGGGGTGCTGCAAAGGGGTCGACTAATCACCTCGACAACTTCCTAGATGGTATGGAAAGCGAAGTAGCTCGATAAATCGGACAAGAGAAAACATTGTTTCTTAGTGCTTAACTCACCTTGGATAGCTTGACGAACCATCTAAGAAAGCCTTCTAGCTTAAGAGCGCATGATCGGTCCTTGATCTCTATCATCCCCTTCAGGTTGTTTGAGATTTGGGATCAAATATGGTTCAGCTCCTGGTTGCTTGTCTTCGGGAGTGTAAGGTTGGAGATTGGCAATGTTGAAGGAGTTTAAGACTCCATATCTTTCAGGTAATTCAATCTTATAGGCATTAAGATTGATCTTTTCGAGCACTTCGAATGGTTCGTCGGCTCTAGGAGATAACTTGCTTTTCCTTAAGTTTAGGAATCGTTCCTTGATAAGATGTATCAAGACCAAATCACTTGGTTGGAATTCTCTCTTCTTCTATCCTCGATTTTGCTTCTCAAGCTTAATATTAGCTCGACCCAAATGCTCTAGAACCTTCTGGTGCATGGCTTTAATGGCCTCAACTCTTTTAACGGCTGGCCGGTCATCATCAAGCATTGGCTAAGGTGCTTAGTCTATCTGTAGCTCAGGGTTAAACCTATAGGAAACCTTGAATAGAGACATGTTTGTTACACTATGGGCAATCCTATTGTAGGTGAACTTAATGATTGGCAGGTACAAATCCTAATCGGCCGTGTCTCATCCGATAGCAACCCATAGTAAAGTTCCTACAGTTCAATTGATGACTTTGGTTTGTCCATTAGTCTGTAGATGGCTGGATGTGCTAAACAATAGCTTGGTTCTCATTCACCTCTACAACGTCCTCTAGAAGTGGCTTATGAACTTTGGGTTTCAATCCAAGACAATGGCTTTGGGAACTCCATGAAGCTTGATTACTTCTTGTAAGAAAAGAAAAGAGATAGTTGAAGTGTCGTTAGTTTTGGAGTAAGGCACAAAATATGTCGTCTTACTAAATTGATCTACAACCACTATGATGGAGTCCTTCCCTTAGGATGTCCTCGGCAATCCTAACATGAAGTCCATACTCAGCTCGAACTATAGTTTAGTTAGGGTTGGTAAGGGTTAGTAATGTCCTTACTAAGCTCGGCTCTTCACTTTTCGGTAGGTCGCACGCTTTTCCAATATGGATTGGACATCTCTCTTCATCTTTGGCCAAAAGAATCAAGAGAATAGTACCTCATGGGTTTGGCGCTGGCTAAAGTGTCCTATTAATCCCTCTCTATATGCCTTACGCACTAGCAATTCTCTATTTGAATAGATCGGGATACATAGTCTCCTCTTCCTAAATAGGTATCCGTCATTGCTATGATAGTCATCTAATATCCATCCTTCCTCACATTAGGCATAAATAGGACAAAAGTATGGATCCTTAGCATACAGATTCTTTATGGGTGAAAAACCAAGTAGCTTTGTTTATAGCTCGGTCAAGTGGGTATGTCATCTTGATAGGGCATCAGCCACTACAATGTTTCTTCCATTCTTGTATTTATGACATAAGAAAAACCCTCCATGAACTTAATCCATTTGGCTTGCCTCCAGGACAACTTTGGTTGGCTCTTTAGATATCTCAAGGATTAATGATCGATGTAGATCACAAATTCCTTTGGTAGCAGATAGTGTTACCATATTGTTAGGGCTCAGATTAAATAGTAGAACTCCTTATCATAGACAAAATAATTGAGTGCAGCTCCTCAAAGTTTCCTACTGAAGTAAGCAATAGGTCATCCTTCTTGCATTAGCACAACACCTATACCTAGTCTAGATGCATTACGCTCTACTTCAAACATCTTATCAAAACTCGACAGAGCTAAGATGGGGGTTGTAGTTAGCCTTTCTTTCACCTCCTCAAAACTCCTCGTCTCTTTCTCTCTCCATCTAAATTTAACATTCTTCCTTGACAGTTCTGTAAGCGAGGCCACAATCGTATTGAAATTCTTTATGAATCGGCAATAGAATGATGCTAAGCCATGGAAACTTCTCACATCTGTAGAACAGGTTGACTCAGGCCATTCTATGATCGCTCTTGTTTTCTCATCATCAACTCGGATGCTACCTCCACTCACAACAAACCTTAAGAAGATCACCTTGGATTAGAAAAAGTTGTACCTCTTTAAATTGGCATAGAGTTGTTCAGCTCAAAGTTTTGTAAGAACTCTTTGGAGATGCTCTTGGTGAGTCTTTAGGTAGGGGCTGTGCACCAGAATGCAACCAAAATAAACTACAACAAACCTTCCTAATAATTCTTGAAGCGCATGATTCATCAAGTACATAAATGTGCTCGGTGCATTAGATAATCTAAATGGCATTACAAGCCATTCATATAAATCATGCCGTGTCTTAAATGCAGTATTTCACTCATCACCCTCACGCTTTCAAATCTAATGGTATCTAAATTTAAGGTTAATCTTGGAGAACACTCTTGCTCCGCTTAATTCATCTAGCATATCATTAAGCCTGGGTATGGGACACCTGTACTTGATGGTGATTCAATTGATCGCTCAGTTATCCATATACATCCTCCAAGAACCATCCTTCTTTAGCGCTAGTAAGGCCGGAACAACATAAAAGCTAAGGGACTCGTGTACATACCCCTTCTCCATTTGCTCATCTACTTACTTCTATAGCTTGGTGGCCTATTCAGGATTCAGCCTATAGGTAGGCTTGTTTGACAATATGACACCTGGCTATAGGTCGATCACATGTTCGATGCTTTGGATTGGGAGTAAACCCTTCAATAGTTCCTTTAGAAACAGGTTGGCAAATTCCTTTAGTAAGGTTTTTACCTCGAAAAGCCACTCCTCCTTGGGTCTCATCTCCAGAATTCTTCGGACAAGTAGATAGGTCAATCCTTCTAACTCCATCTCCTTTTTCAGTTAGGCTCAAGTCATCACCAAAGCTTCTTTCTTCATGGTTCAACTAAGTTGGGATTACATGACCTTTACCTGCTCGGCAGTCATAGGACTCAATTTCATCCTCCTACCATTATGCTCTACAAAACATATATTCCTCCTTCAATCATATATAACTGCTCGATCAAACATCTATGGTCGTCTAAGCAAAATGTGTGATACACTCATGGGTAGCATATCACACAGCACTTCATCTCGATATTTGCCAATGCAAATCGGCATAGACACCTGCTTGTTCACCTGTAAAGCCCCGTTATCACTAAGCCAATGAAGCTTGTAAGGTTTTAGGTAAGGTAGGGTTGGCAATTTCAACTAATAGACCATAAATGCAGAGGCTGCATTGGTGTAACTCCTACTATTAACAATCAGTATGCATAGTGATTCATTCATCTTACATCTAATATGGAAGAGATTTTCCCTTTGTTCATCTTTAGGTATTGGACTGATGTTCATTGTCCTTCTCGATACTAGAGTGACCAACATAAAGTTGCCTTCCTCACTGTAGATAACTTCCTCTTCAAATAGTTTGATCTATCCATCCTCTTTCAACTCTTCTACTTCTTCATTAGTGTTGTCAACCTCAATAGTCAACACCTAGCCTCAGATCACCATTGTTCACCTGTTCAGATACCGAGCAACCATGTGTCTAAATCTTTAGCATTTGAAATACTTAATCTCATTCGTCTTCCTTCCTAAACTTTAGCCCTTCTCAAACTTCCTCAGGGTTCCTTCTCTTCAGCTTAAGTAATCAAAATGGGTCGGGTCTCAACAACCTTTCTTGGTTCTGTTCGCATTAGTCTGCTTGAAACAATTTAGCTATTGCCTAGTCGGTTAATAGGTGGTCGTAATCTTGCTATTCTATGCCTTTTTGTCCTTTGGGTAGCTTGGATTATGTCATCAAGTGTTCTAATATCCAAGGTTTCCAAGACATCCTTAATCTCATACTTCAATCCGCTAATGAATCGAGATACAGTTCAGTCCTCTAACTCTATGACTTCACATCGAATTATTAACATTTAGAATTCCTTAACATAAGTGTTTACACTTAACCCTCCTTATCTTAGCTTTTGTAGTCTTTTGAAAGCATCCTGCAGATAATAGCTGAACACAAACCTTCTCTGCATAACCCTCTTCATTTCATTCTAACTCCTAATCTCTCGTTCTCCTTCCTTTCTTTTGGTGGCTTGCAAGTTTTTCCACTTAGGGCAACATACCAGTGAATTCTAGCACAACAAATCTAACCTCTACATTATCGGGCACTTCGAGGTATTCATACTGCTTTTCAATCTTTTATACCCAATCCAGGTCATCCTTGGCATCACCACTTCCAGAGAAATTTAGAATACGCATCCACAAGCCTTTGACTCTACGGGCTCATACACTTCTTTCTTCAGCTTCATAGTATTCCTCTACATCATCATCTCCTTCCGCTTCTTCCTTAATCTCTTCAAGCGCTAGCCTTCATCTACCATCCCTATCAATCCTTTAGCTCGAGGTGGTTAAGCTGAGGTGTTAACTCGGCCAAACTAACCATTGCCTTGGCCTTGTTGCTCACGCTCTCTAGTGGGGCTATTCTTAGCTCATTGCCTGTCTTCTTGGATAATAATCACCAAACTAGCTACTAAGTCGGTAAGCCTATCTAAGCAATCACCTATTAATTGTGGTGTGAAGCTTCCTTCTTGCCCTTGGCCATGTCAAGTACCACTTTTTTGGTTTTCCAAAGTTCCTTGAATACTTGAGTCTAATATTAATGGTTACTTCACAAAAATTAATGTCTAAGAATACCACTTTAAGATTAATAACCGATACTCTAATTACCACAACAATTACACAACAAACGAATAGTCAACCACACTTTGTCTTTGCATATCAAAAACAAGGGAAAATGGAGCATAGAACACTTCTCAACTACTAAACTCAAACGTTAACAATAGAACCGTTATCATACGAAAGCGGTAACAAACCACTCAAAGAGCACAATAGCAAAATCTAGCTTTAAACGTAGCATATTCCCATGACTTGAACCATATTTCCAATCGCATTAAGTGCGTAAATTCATAAATTTAATTAAAACCCGCATATCCCTATACGAGCTTTTTAAAAAATTCAAGTTATGTTCAACACGAGTTATCGAAATCCTCTCGAATATCTTCTAACTCTATCTAGCTAAAAAGTAATGACTATGTACTAAATAATTAGACGATAAATATAATAGAAAAATATCCAAACACTTAATCTTGATATCAGAATAACAAATGAACACATCAATTCATCAAATCTATTAATACAAAACCCAAATAAATTGAGTATTAGATCATATCGTAAAACCCAAATGAATCAAGATAAATCTAAATTAAAATAATAAAGACAAGAAAATACCTCAATCGGTATATTCAATCTCGAAACCTGATACAAAAATCAATATATCCCGATTCATTTGGAACCCAGAATAGTTCTTTGGTGAGCTACAACAAAATGATTTAGAGTTCTGAAATTAAACAAAACATAAGCAAATTAATAAGATGATCATAAAGTTTCTATTCTTCACTAAGCTAAATAAAAAAAAAAAATCCTTAAGCTACTGATGTTTCCTCTCTTCTCATTTTTGTTCTTACTGCTATCTTCTCCCTTCTTTTCATCTTGGCTCTCCTGTGTCTATTCTCCCCCCGTGCCCCTGTCAGCTCCCCTTTCTATCTAAGCTCTTCCCTCCGTGTTTATAGGTAACTAGGCTTTTCTAAATATAGCCCACTGTCTAATTCATGAGATGGGATATTGCTTCTCGCGTGGCAGGATCTGGCTTTTATTTACATGAATTCCTGGCCCTCCACGTGATGTATTAATCGGCTAAATATGGCATTAAAGTCCAAGCCCTATCCTAATAATTAAAACAAACATCACTTTCCAAGCTTTCTTCGAGCTGTTTTATTAAAAGAGACCCACACTTGCTGACTTCATCCTGTTCTTGGTCCTTGCTCGTTGGAGTGTTCACGTTGCAAGGAGTTGCTGCTGTGACGTGGAACTTCTTAGCTGATTAGGTGCTGTTTGGTTGGTGCTAGTCACAGTGAGTTGCTACTCTCATAGAGTTGCTCGCGTGACGCAGCTTTTGGTCGAAAAGTGCTCTACCCTATTGCTACAAGTTGGAGTACACAACCTGCTGCAAATTCAACAAAGGAGGGGGAGTTGCTGCAGCTGTTTGGAGAGCTTCCCAGCTAAGAGCAGCTGCAGTGATTGCTAATCGCTTGGTTAGTTAATCTACTGGCTGCCCTTGGCTGAGTTGGGCTGCTGTTTGCTAGTGCTCAAGCTACTCCTTGGTTACTCAATGGCTGCTGCTGCATGGACTGTCAGACTCATGGAGCTGCTTGGATTGAAGAGCTTGAAATGCAGCTGCTGCAATTTAAGTTGAAGTGCTTCTCGGCCTCACTTGGTTGTGGCTGCTTGATTGGATAGCTTAGCGCTTGGTTCTTGGTCGCAACTGCTCGTGTCGGACTCCGCTCGGTGGCTTCAAGTGAGATAACTCTCAGCCTGTTGTTGTTCTTCGGGTAGGACCCTTATTTGTTGTCTTGGAATTCCACAGCTTGAAGTAGAGCTTGGATATGCTGCTGCAAGTGTAGGTTCTCCATGCTATGACCTTGTTTTCGAGTGCAGCAAACTCTGCTGCTGTTCTTTGTTCTGCTGCAGCTGATGTCACGCCACATGGAAGCTGCTCGGTTGCATGCTGGCGCTTGTAGGAACTCTTGGCTGGAGTTGCTGCAAGAGGCTCAGTTGGTGCTGTAACTTTAAAATTCAAGAACTACGGCTACTGTGGCGTGGAATTCTTGACTGATATGAGTGCTGGTTGCTGTTGTCTGCTTGAAGTTTTAAGTGCCGTGGGTGGATTCGTGTTGCAGCTGCTGAAATTTGATCGACTCTATGTGGTGAACTGTAGCTATCCAAACTGCTGTGAAGTGGACTACTCGGTTGCTGCTCTGGAGTTGGATCCGTGGCCTACTGCAAGTTGTTCGGTTGTGAATTGTTGGAGATGCACGGCCTACAATAAAAATAAATCAAAATGAATTCCTATAAACTCAACATATTGAATTGTTGTTCTATCTTGATGCATGGAGTATTTGGCTGGTAGACTTCAGGCCATGCTCTATTCAATTTTGTGAGCTGTTGCTAATATAGTTATGCTCGGTTCTTGTTCTTCATGAGTTGTTCAAATCAGCTGCTCATTGCATGGAGTGTTGGAACACTAAGTTGACTTACTACAGCTGAAATTGGCTTGGCTGTTTAGATGAGCGTGGCGTGCTTTGTTCAATTGCGACAGGGGCTGCAATTGAAAGTCACAACTACTATTTTTAATCTTCAATCAATCAGCCATGGAATTCATCAAGTTGCAACTGCTGTGCTTGGTTGTAGAGTGCCATCAGGCTGCTGATTTGTTTTGGTGCTCAAACTGCTGTCCACTTGAGATAGAGCTATTGTTTCTGTGTTGGAGTTTGGCTTTGGATTTGTTTCAGCTAGGAGTCACCACAAACTGCTGCTCACCGATCAATTGAATGAAATTTGCAGCTTTATAGACAGCAGCTGCTGTTTTGGTTCAGTTAGCTGCTGCGCTTGAGAATTGAAGTGCCGTGGCTACTGTGGATGCTCTGTTGAATTCATGGAGCTGCTCACTTTCAAATTGGTGTATTACAGCTGCAATCTTGGAGAAGCTTGTTGGTGCTCCGTATGCTCATGAAATGGATGCCATGAATGATGCGCTCAGGGTTCGTGGTTGGAGTTGCTGATTAGTATAAAAACCATGACCTGCGATAGACAGAAAAATGAAATGAATTTCCTATTGTGTTGAGGAGAACAACTCGGTTTTGCTACACATCATGGACTGATTTAGCTTGTGAAGTAAATGGACTCCAATCCTTGCTGCTGAATCAATTGAAGAACTTTCAATCTTTCGGCCTGCAGTTGAATTAGTTAAATGGTAAAATGTTTTAGCTGTTGATCGGTTTGATCTGAAGTCACTGCTGCAACTTAATGGAGCATCTTGGTTGTCAAGTGTAGATGTGAGGAGCTGCTACTATCAATTGTTTGTGTGGATCGTTGTGGAAAGAACATGGACAGCTGTAATTAGGAGTTAACGGTTGCTCTTATTTGTGCTTGGCAACTCAGTTCAGCTACTGTAATATGTTGTAACTCGGTTATAACTTGTAGTGTAGCAATTGGATTGGTCATAGAGTGAACTTAGTTTGTTGGTTGCTCAATTGCAACTATCACATAAAGGCTTTACTTGGTCTTTTGAACATGGTCAAATAGCTAACTGAATTATTCTTCTCCTATAAATTACATAAACTCACGTATAAAAAAGCATAAAATCATGATAAGAATATATAAATTTATAATAGTTATATAGTTATTTTAGTCATATTTTGATTGTTTTTCTTACTATTTATGCAACTAATCAAGAAAATTGTATTTTTTTATAATTTCTACACATAGCTCACAATAAAAGTATTGTTGAGCCTTATTATGATTTCCTTAATTTAACCTATATGAAGCCTAGCTTGCCTAGTATGAGTTATTTGACATTAAATTAAGAAAATTTCTTTTTTTTAAAAAAAAAAAATTAGAGTCGCCAATCAGTTTAACTAGTAAAAATAAAATTAGGGTTTTCAAGTGGAAAAACCCTAATTTAGCCACTAGTTTACGAATATTCTAAAAAATTGATTTTTTAGAAAATTAAATTAGAGAAAACCAGATTCAAAGCTAAACCTATTAAGATTAAGTTATCATGTAAAAACTAAAAAAAAAATTATGGGTTTTTATTTTTATAATTTTTCTAAAGATACTAAAAATATACTTAAATTCATAAAACGTAACTAAAAATGATTTTTTATTACGAATTTTTAAGAAAAAGGTAAAAGGTTTTTTCTTTTTTTAATTTTTAGACGGTTGTGCTGAAGGTGTCTATGTACCTGTTAGTCAAGATCAAATCGGTCATAATTCTCTTTTTATAAAATATTTAGTAAGTTGATTGTTTTTATTTAGTTTTTATTTTAAAAACAGAGTTAGGTTTAAGTTTATTTATCAATTTATTATTTAAAAAAAAACCTAAGAAATCTAATTACCTAAATTAAAGAAATCCTAACTAACTTTATCTTTTTGAAAAACTCGATTGAGATTTTTTAAAAAAAAAAAAACATTACACGTTAAAAGATATTTTTTTTAAATCCTAACTAATAAAATATGTTGAAGATACGCTTTAGATATGTATCTTTTTCAAATCTTAACTATTAGATATATATCTCGATACAGATCTTTTGTAAATTCTAACCGTAAGATACGTATCTTAACTCTAAGATATGTATCTTAATCGTAAGTTACATATCTTTTTTTTTAAACATGATTTTATTTTAAAAAAAAAACACGATTTAATTAAATTTTATGGAAAATTGGCATTGTCTAGAAAAATATGTAATAAAATAAAAAAAAACTTGCACTTAAACAAAAAAAAAAAAATAGATTAGTAAAAATAATTGAATTAACTAATAAAATAAATAAACTAAAACAATTTTTTTTTTTTACCAAACTAAGTCAAATGTGATCATGTGCTTGTAATCATATGTGGTGGATCTCATGGGTGTGAAGTGAGATTTTGTGTGAATTGTTGGGGGTTTATTGGAATTAGGGGACATGCGTGCGAATGGCAATTTGGCGGTAGGTGTAGACTTCGCATTTGTGAAATTGAAGTTCGTCAAGAGATTGTAGCTATTGTGTTAGCTTCAAATTGTGTTCGGTTGGGGAATTGGCTTCAGTGTGAACGTAACAATAATTAAAGATTTGTCAACTATTGTTTGTTGGCTAGGGAATTGTTGTTGAGTGTGGAGCGTTGGTTTGAGGATGTGCACGTAGATTAAGGACATCGGGGCTTTAGTTGTTTGGATCATGGATTACTGCAGGCATTGGACTTCAGGCTTCAAAAATTTGGTTTTGGATTGGCTTCAAAATTGATGTTGAACATTCGCTTCAGCTTTCAACTTTACTGGACGTTAGATCAACTTTGGATTTCAATAGACGTTGGATCAACTTCAAATTTCGGTGGATGTGCAGAAGCTTTGGAAATTTGGATTTCCTAGGGAATTGGAAAGTTTGTCATCAGGGGATTTGCTTTTCAACTTCAGATATTTGAATTTCTCAAGGAATTGGATTTCGTTTGGACTTACTTTTCGACTTCGAAAATTTAGATTCCTTAGGGAATTGGAAAGTTGGAATTTAGACGATGGTGGAAATTTGGAAAGTTGGAATAAAAAACTTCTTTCACTCTACCATTAAATCCTTATTTATAAATTAAAAACTAAGTCTTTCATATCTTTTAATTATGGATTTGATCTTTAACAAACGAAAAATACATTGAAGATTTGCGCTAGCTTTTAGAAACCCTATTTGAGCTTTCTACTTGCTAGGCCCAATCATCCAATAAATTATAAATTTAATCTAACTCAATATAATTTAAAAAAAATCCATTTTATATCGAGCTGAACCAAAATTATTTTAATAAAACCCAATTCTTAAATAACTTAATGATTTATTAAATTAATTACATACAGTTATTCGATTTGATCTTAAACAATTTAACTTAACTCATTCGACTTTACTCGACTCGACACGGTACTCGATTCGATTTGACTCGATACCATACGACTTGACTCTTCTTTTTTATTTTTTTTCATTTTTTCTTTTAATTTTCGTTTTTTTTATTATTTTCTTATTTTTTGTTTCATTGATTTTTAACTTGGCTCAAATAAAATAAAAAATATAACAAAAATGAGTTATTTATAAGCACCATGAAATGCATAAATGTGCAGTAATTAAGTGGAGATAAATGTGCAATTTTACACATTTATCATATAGCTAAGCTCTTTTGGGCTAAGGCTATTTCTGTAGCATGTTACATTAGTAATAGAGTATACATAAGACCATTCACCAATAAAACTGCTTATGAATTATATAAGGGAAGAAAACCTACCGTCTCATACTTTCACATTTTTGGTTGCAAGTGTTATGTAAAAAGGAATAATGCTAAAATGGGAAAATTTGATGGAGAGGTAGATGAAACTATCTTTTAAGATATTCATTGAATAGTAAGGCTTCTTGAGTCTATAATAAATCTACTAAAGTAATAGAAGAATCTATCGATGTAAAATTTTGTGATGATCTAAGAAAAGAAGAATCAAATGATGATGTTCCGCTAATAATAAGAAAGAATGATGAGAAACAGGATTGCAAGTAGAAGCAAAATTTGAATCTTCATAAAGGAAAGTAGAAGAACCTATAGAAATTTCAACCAAGTCATGGCAATTCAAACCTTCTCATCCTTCAAAATTAATAATTGGAGATGTTCAATCTAGTGTCTAAACACAATCAAATTACAAAACATTGAAAATCATTTCACCATGTTGTTTGAAGAAGAACCTAATACCATGGAAAATGCCTTAAAAGATGTAAATTGGTTTAACACTATGCAAGAGGAATCAAATCTATTTCATAGAAACCAAGTTTGGACTTTAGTCCCAACACCACTAAATAAAACAATAATTGGAACTACATGGGTGTTTAAAGATGAGCTAGATGAAAATGGCAAAGTTGTGAGAAATAAAGCATGATTGGTATCCGAGGGATACTCTCAAGAAGAAGGTATAGATTATGATGAAATCTGTGCCCTTGTAGCTAAACTAGAAGCTAATTGTGTTTTGCTTGCAAATGCTATTTTAAGAATTTTAAGTTATTTCGAATGGATGTAAAAAGTGCTTTCTTAAATGGATATATCAAAGAGGAGGTTTATGTAGAACAACCCCTTAGATTTGAAAACCCATATAAGAAAGATTATGTTTTCAAGTTAAAAAAGGTTATGTATGGCTTAAAACAAGCACCTCAAGCATGGTACGAATGACTTAATGAATTTCTTATAAAAAATGGCTTTAGTAGTGGAAAAATAAATACTACCTTGTTCTTAAAGCATTTTGATAAAGATATTTTGGTTGTATAAATTTATGTTGATGACATCATCGTTGATTCTACTAATGAAGAATATTGCAAAGAGTTTTTTGAGATGATACAAGCCAAATTTGAGATGTTAATGATATAGTTAAATTTTTTCTTAGGTTTGCAAATTAAGCAAACAAATGAAGGCATATTTGTACACTAAGAAAAATATATTGGCCAAATTACTAAGAAGTTCGACTTTGAAAATGTCAAAGGAGCTTTAACTCCTATGAGCACATCAACAAGATTGGATTTAAATCCCGTACGTAAGAAAGTAAGTGAAAAATTTTATCGAAGTCTTATTTAATCCTTTCTATATTTGACTACTTCGAGGCTCGATATTTAATTTAGTGTCTGCTTGTATGCTCATTTTCAAAGTTCTCCAACTAAAATGGATTTCATAGCTGTTTTTAAGTAGCTATTAAAAGAATTTTTAAGTAGCTATTAACTACATCTAAGCTAGGCATCTAGTCTCTAAAAACTCAAAATATTGATTTGGTTAGATATTCATATGCCAATTATGTTGGATGCAAAGTTGATAGGAAAAGTACCTAAGGTTCTTGTCAATTTTTGGGTGACAAATCAGTTTCATAGTCTTTCAAGAAACAAAATTCTATTACCTTATCAACAGCTGAAGCATAATACATTTCAATTGGAAACTATTGTGCTCAAATCTTATGGATAAAGCAACAAATGTTGGATTATAGCATAAGTTATAAAAATATTCCAACTAAATGTGATAACACAAGTGCCATAAATTTAACTAAAAATCCAATACATCATTTAAGGTCCAAACACATAGAAATACAACATCATTTCATTAGAGATCATATATCTAAAAAATAAGGTTCAAATATATAAAAAATGAACTTAGGATTTGTAATCTACTTTCTTGAATCAGTTTGCACGCTTCCCTCTATGTAGAACATTTAGCACATGTTTCCTTGCTATTGCACGTATTAGTTTTAATTAACTGACCAACCTCTCATTTTCCCCTCGTCTTTCATAAAAGAAATGTTGCATTAACTTTCCACTCAAACTTTACAACTTCTCCCCTCTCAAACCCTCAACTTTACTCTCTTCTCCGAACAAAGAAAACAAAAACCCTAATGGCACCCAAAAAGAGTTCCATTATCGAAGGAAAGGCAAAAATTTCAAACAAACCTCAAGAGTCTTCCCTAAAAACCCAAAAGACAGTGAAACCCTCTAAGGATCAGAATGCGGTGGTCAAAGGAAAGGAAGGAGAAAGTGGAAGTTAAGGTTGAAACTAGTCAAGTTCTTTACAAGAAACCATGACGTCAAGCTGATGACTGCACAACTTTTGAAAAGAACAAAGAAAAGGTTTATGATCCTTCGTTCATTGATCTTGGTTTCTTTAAAAAGAAAGGTTTTTATTAAAGTAAGTATTTGGACAATCTAGGCTATTTATGGTTGATGAATATACAAGAAACTACAAATGTGGATGTGTTGTGAGAGTTTCATGAAAATATTATTATGGATGTGAAAACTTACTTTGGTTTTAGGTACTGAAGTAGAAGTTACTAGGAAAGATTTGATTGAATGCTTTAGGATGAAGGATTTGTCTAATGATGAAGAATTAATTAGGTTGACTAAGGAAAATGTCTTAAAAGAACTGAATGAAGGAATAGAAGATGATTACAGTAAGATAGCATAGATATTTGATTTTGAGCTTGTTGTGAGAATCATTCATAAGGCTCAATTGAGTTATATTCTACCCCAAAAGGGTACTTTTGTTGGGGTAACAATAGAGGATGCAATCATTATTTTGGCTACATTAAAGGGAAAGAGTTTAGATATGCCTACAAAAGTTCTGAGGCATATAGGGAAGAGTAGGAATAGCATGCACTATAGGAATGCTATTGTAAAATTACTAAGGTTTAAAGGATTAGAATACCTCAGAGAGAGAATGACATCAAAACTCTAAAAAAGATTAGTAAAAGGTTTTCCAACATATGTGTCAAGTCTAGTTTTTTACCCTTCTGGTTTTTTTTTATAAAATTAAGTCTTCTTTAAATCGACTAGTGTTAAACCCTTACCCGTTTAATACTATCTCTCAACTAGGGTTTAAAAAAAACCATTTTTTCAACTTGAAAAGATTTGAAGTCGCCACTCGACCGGAATTGGGAAAAGGAGTTAAGTTATAACCAATTAGATGAATTGGTTATAACTTAGCTACCGGTCTATCGATTTTAAAAAAACCAAGTTATAAAACATTTTTTTGAAAACCAAAGAATTTAGATCCGGGGGTTAGGACTTTTAAACCCTTCTGGGTACCATTAACTTTCCAAAATTAACTTTAATCTTTAAAAATTACCTTTTTTATTTTATAAGATGGAACTTAATTTAACTATTCTAATTGGATAAATGAAATAATCTAAACTAGAAAAAAGGAAAATTAGGATTTTTCATTTTTATCGTTGCCCCGTAGGTACCTATATATCCGCTATTCGGGATCAAACGTACGTAGCTCTTTCTTTGTAAAAATTTAGTGAATTTGTTTTGTTTTAATTTGAAAACAATCGAGTTTATATTTTACTCAGTTTTGATTTGTTTAAGAAAATTCCTAAAATGTCCTAATCGGTTTTTTTATTTTTGGTAACTCTAAAATAGTCCTAATTTGGAAAGAGGTCTATTTATTTTCATTTACTTTTGGAAAATCAATTTTTCTAAGTGATTAATCCTATTTTATTTATTTTTCCTTTTTATTTAATTGTCCCCTTTTTTTGTCACTTAATTTATTTATTATTTATTATGGCTTATTTATTTTTATTTAAACTAGTAACAAAAAAAAGAATAACATTATCTTTTCCTTTTTTTTCTCTCTCTTTCTTTCTTTTCTTTCTTTTTCCTCTTTTTTTTTTTTTTAAGTTGATTACATTTACATGTACATAAATGTGTACATAAGTGAATAAATAAAAAAATATATATATAAATAAAGAAAAAGAAAAAAAAAAAGAAAACAGGATTAGATCAGATGCTAAATGGGACGCAGGTTGGTTCGAGCTGGAGCAGGTCTCGGATTCGGGTCGAATCTGGGTCAGGTTGTGCAAATCACCAATGGCAACAGTAGCGAGGCTCGATTCGGCTTATTTCAACTACCAAAATGAGCGAGTGACGTTTTTTTGGAGCTATTTGGGTGGTTTTCGGAAGTTGGCCATAGGTGACGATAGTGATTCGACCATATGGGGGTTACTGGGTGTGATTGGTCGGTTAAGGTAAGCTTTTTGGAGTGTAGGGAGTTTAATTGTAGGTTTAGTTTCAATCGAGGGTGGCTGAGGATGGTGGTTTGAAGAGAGAGAGGGGCGGCGATTAGGGTTTGATGGAAGGTAGCTTAGGGAAGCTGCTAGGGGTTACGGTAATAGTTGAGGATGGTCGGGTTAAAGAGCTTAAGTTAAGGGGAGTTCGACCATGGTGGTGGTTGGGCTTGGATTGGAGTGGAGAGAGAGAACTGAAGAGAGATTATATGGGTTAGAGAGAGAAAATAGCCACGAAAGACAGAGAGAGATTAAGAGTTGCTCATGAATGGTTGTATCTCCTCATTGACATCCCTAAGCCCCTATTTATACTTGAATTTCCACCCAGCTACAAAGGAAAGCTTGAATCAAAGTTAATGGGAATGGTTGAATTTTCAATTTCTTCCCAATCTTTAAAGCTCGATCTGAATGCATAATTGATCGAACTTGGATGCATTTTTTGTATCGATTCATAGTAAGCTATGTCTAGTTTGCAATTTCGCCATTGATTTGGTGAAATTGCAACAAGAAAGGGTCTAAAAATTGTACTAAAGTAGGCGGTTTGAAGAGGAAATCATTGGAAATCTGAGGGAAATGAACAAAGGTGGGGGAAAGAGAAGGGAAAAGGAAAGAAAAGGAGGGAAAAAGTGGGCTGATGTGACACCACGTCAGCCGTGCCAGCCAAGCTAACCAACCTTGACATGCCACGTGTCATTCATGACATGTAGTAGCTGACGTGACACGCCACTTGGATGCTACGTGGAGCGCACATCAGCAGGGCTGTTGAATCTGAGGATGCCACGTGTCAAGACACATGGCGCAATCAGATCCTGATACGTGGTAGTCCCTGATGTGATTGAAAACAAAAAATAAGAAAAAGCTTCCCTGCCTTTGCTAAGTTTCGAACCCGAGACCTCATACTTAAACCCATTGCTAGTTCATATGCTTAACCGTTAGGCCGTTGGCCTGTGCCTTATCCATATGCACAATCATGGATTCGATCAGCTTGAGTTAGATTTAAATCAAAGCCCAAGTTCAACAGCTTAAATTCTAAACCAAAATTAAAATTTATCCTAATAACATGTTATTTTCTAAAATTTTTTATTTGCATTTAATTTTTCTACTTTTTTGTAATTTTTCAAATTTCTAAATTTTTAAACTTCATTTTCTAATTATTTATCTTTTTTAGGGTTTCTTTTTTAAATTTCTTTTTTTTTTGTGCTTTTTCTTATTGTTGAAATTTTTTGTATTTTTCTATGATCCTTATTGTTTCTAAATTTCTTAATTTTTTTTTGTTTTTTTAAATTTTTTCTAATTTAAGGCCTATTGAGAAAAGAAAGAAAAATTATATAAATGATATAAATAAAAAACAAGTAAGGGGGCAAAAATTAGGTATTTACAACTGCCCCTCTTTATGGTGAAGTTTGAGTAAAACTTTACTACAAAGACCAAATAGATACTATTTTTGCCTCTAAGATGACTAAATAGCTATCCTAAAATCGAGTTAGATGAAGAAATGAACCCTGGTTGTACCTCACAAGGCTCACTAACCTAGGCGAGAGTGTCTCTTTGGGACTAGCAACCTTTGCCTCACAAGGCTCACTAACCTAAGCGAGAGCATCTCTCGGGGACTAGCAACCCTAAAATGGGGATCGATATAAAACATGGCCGTGCATCATAAGGCTCATTAACTTAAATGGGAACGTCTTTTGGGGACTAGAAACCCTAAAATTGAATCGATCTAAAACCTAGTTGTGCCTCAAAAGGCTTACTAACCTAGGCGGAAGCGTCTCTCGAGGACTAACAACCCTAAAATTGGTGGTCATGCTGTACTAATAGTAAACTATGAGGAGAAGTGCCCTACAGGACTTAGTTAATAGAGGGGAAATGACTTATGGGCTTGCTTGAAAGAAATTTGGTGAACAAAGGGACCCTATGGATTTGAAGGATGAACCAAGCTAGGATCGTATCTTCGTAGGTTAGCTAAACATTAAATGCAAAAAGTGAACGCCTTATGGGTCGGTTAAAAAAGATTGTTGGAAGAAAAAATTGGTCTAAATGTAAGTGCAAGAAATGATTCGTGTGCTAACTCTGTGTGGAAATACTTACCCGGTCTTTGTCGATAGCACCCAAACCATCAAACCTTTTTGAAAAGCCCCCATCAGAAAATTATTGACTGTTGTTGTAATCCCTTGTTATTAACCCGAATGTTCTTAACATACAATATTTGAGACTTTGCTGGTTTTTTTTAGAGAAGTCATGGAAATTAGCCCGATGCAGGAAAACCACCCACTGTTTTTGTCTCTTTGGAACTTTTATGAACCCAAAACTCTTATTCCCATCTATCGTGATTGCTTACATGAGTTTCACATTCCCTTGAAAAATAGACAATAAAACTCCCCATTGAGGGGGATTAATCCGTAATAAAGAATTTTAAAGAATTTTGTTAATTACTATTGTTCTAGATCTCATTCCTTAACTCCTCTAGTGTTTGCAATGTATGGGTTCGATTAAATGGGGTAAAGGGAATTGGACCTTTGCTTGGAGAGGGTGATTATTCCAACGACAACAACGGCTAAGGATACTAAATTTGCTTGTAGATAATGAAAATTAGACTATAATGACTTTCAAAATGATTGACACTTTTGCGTTTTGAGAAAAATTTCCACTGGCTTCTTATGGATAGTACAATTTTACATCGTCAATATTTATGGGGTCTCCCAAATCTGGACTATCCATTTGGGACAAAATCAAAGCCCTTCCCGATAATACTCACTTCACAATATAAGGACCCCCGTAATTGGGGGTGAATTTCCCTCTGGAGTCTTGTGCATTGGGGAAAGCTTTTCTTAATACCAAATCTCCTTCTTTGAGGTTACGGGGTCGTACCCTTTTGTTGAACGCTCGAGCCATTCTTTGCTGATAATACTGATTATGACATAAGGCCATCAATCTCCTTTCATCAATAAGATTTAACTATTTGATGCGTTTCTTTACCTAATCGGCATCCAACTAAGTTTCTGATAGTACCCTAAGTGACGGGATCTCGACCTCTACTAGTAACACTGCTTCAATGTCATATATTAAAGAGTATGGTGTTGCCTTAGTCGACGTTCTAATGGAAGTCCGATAAGCCATGAGTGCGAAGAGTAACATCTCATGCCAGTCCTTATATGTGACAACCATTTTCTCAATAATTCTTTTGAGGTTTTTGCTGGCTGCTTCGACGGCTCCATTAATTTAGGGTTGATAAGGAGTAGAGTTCTTATGAACAATCCGAAACTGCTAGTACAATTCTGTCATAAGCTTGTTGTTGAGATTGGTGCCATTATCAGTGATGATTGTTTCAGGAGTCTCGTACTAAGCTAAGATGTCTCTCTTGATGAACTTAACTATAACCCCTTTAGTAACATTCGAGTAAGACAAAGCCTCTATCCATTTGCTAAAGTAGTCGATGGCAACTAATATGAAGCGATGCCCATTGGACGCTTTTGGAGTGATAAGGCTAATGATATCTATGCCCCACATTGAGAAAGGCCATGGTGTTGAGAGGGCATGTAATTCTTGAGGTAGGGAATTTATCTTATTTGCATACACTTGGCATAAATGATAGTACCTAACATGTTTCATTCAATCACTTTCCATTGTTGACCAATAATACCCTAGCCTCATGATTTTCTTCGCCAGCATGTAATCTATTCATGTGAGAGCCACATATTCCTTCATATACTTCTTTCATTAACTTTTCAGCCTCTTTGTCATCTACACACCTTAAGAGTGTACAGTTAGATGAGCGTTGGTATAAGGTGGACTCGCTTACTAAGAATTGAGTGGCTAATCTCCTAATCATCTTTCTATCCTTTTTCTTGGCCTCTTTAAGGTATGCGCCTTATTGTAGGAACGTCTTAATATCATGGTACCATGGTTTTTGCTCGTTCATACCCTCGATTGTTAGGCAGAAGGTAGGCTTGTCTTCAATTTCAATAGTAAGGGGTCGAATCTCGACTCCACCAAATATCTTAATCATAGATGCTAGCGTGGCCAAGGCATCAGCAAATTGATTCTGAGTCCTTAGTACAGATTGAAGGTGGCTTCCTTGAAATTTTTCATTAATTCTATCAAATGCCGGTGATAAGGTACCAGCGTAGGATCTTTACTTTTGTACTCTCCCTAGGCTTAGCCAATAATGAGCGAGGAGTCCCCATACACTTCTAATTCTTGAATGTCTTTTTCTAAGGCCATCTTGAGTCCCATGATGCATGCTTCATACTTAGCAATATTATTAGTGTATGGGAAAACGAGCCTTATGGCCACAGGATATTGAATACCTTCAAGGGATATTAGTATTGCCCTAATTCCACATCGAGACACATTAGCTACACCATTGAAGAACATTTTCTATTTTGGTGGCTCATTATCTTCTCCTTTATCAGAGTTTCCCTCAACACCAAGATACCTTCATCAGGGAAATTAACTTATACTTCCTAGGGAGTGCTATCAGAGGGATTTTTTGCTAATTGATCTACCAAAGCTTAGCCTTTGACCGAATTCTAGTTCACATATGTAATGTTGAACTTTGATAGAAACATTTACCACTTTGAGACTGTACCAATTAGGATTGGTTTGTCTGCCAAGTACTTTAGAGGATCGTATTAAGTTAGTAATTCAACCTGGTAGTAGAGTGTATATTGTCTGAGCCGATGCATTATCCAAACTAAAGCACAACAGATTCCTTCAGTTTCTGAATACCTTTACTCCCCTTTAGTGAATTTCTTACTCAAGTAGTATACAACCTGTTCCTTCCCTTCCTCATCTTTCTGGCCAAGCATGCACCCCATAGACTTTGGTAATATTGTCAAGTATAGGAATAAAGGCTTCCCAAGTTTTGGAGCTACCAGAATTGGAGGGTTTATGAGGTATTCTTTGATTGTGGTAAAGGCCTACTCGCACTCTTCATCCCAATTGATCTTGGCATTCTTTTTTAACAACTTATACAAAGGACGACACTTGTTTGTAAGTTGGGATATGAACCGAGCTATATAGTTTAAACAACCTAACAAACCTCTGATTTCTTTAAGTATGCGTAGTAGAGGTAAATCAACTATCGCTTTGACTTTATCAATGTCCACTTCAATGCCCTTTTGGCTAATTATGAAACCCAATAATTTCCCTGAAGTCACTCCGAAAATACACTTCTCTAGGTTAAGTTTCAGTTGGAATTTTCTCAACCTATCAAACAATCTCCTTAGATTTTCCACATGATTTTCTCCTTCCTTAGAATTGACAATCACATCATCAACATATACTTCAACTTCTTTGTGCATCATGTCGTGAAAGATTGCTACTATAGCCCTTTGGTAAGTTGCCCCAGCATTTTCTAGTCCGAAAGGCATCACTTTGTAACAAAACATGCCCTAAGTTGTGATGAACATTATCTTGGCTTTATCTTCTTCAAACATTCAAATTTCGTTATACCCAGAAAATCCATCCATGAAAGAGAAACTATGGTTTCCGGCTGTATTATCGACTAATACATCGATATGGGCTAAAAGAAAATTATCTTTAGGGGTTGCTTGATTAAGGTCTTGAAAGTCTACACACACTCTGACTTTTCCATTTTTCTTCATAACTAGTACTATATTGGCTACCCACTCGAGCTAATCAAATACCTTAATGAAGCCGACTTCCAATAGTTTTCTGACTTCTTCCTTGATTTTCAACAGGATATCTGGTTGGAACCTTCTTAACTTTTGTTTCTTAGGCCTGATATCCTCTTGTGTAGGTAAGTGATGGACCACAATTGACGGGTCTAATTTAGGCATATCTTCATGAGACCATGGGAATACATCTTGGTATTCAGATAGTAATGTGGTCATTTATACCTTTTGGTCTTCTTTTAAATTTCTCTTGATTTTCAACACCTTAAGGTTGTCATTGGTACTGACATTAATTATCTCTATTGGCTCATCAATGGAAATTCTACTCATTTCATGTTTTGACCAGTTTTCTTACACGTCATTATGGTCATTGACATCACTCCTGACAACTAACCCAATAAGGCCGAAAGTGATATCAATATTTTCATCATCTATCTACGCGAGGTATCTATGGCCTTTATACGAGTTGTTGGATCTGGAGAAAAAGAAAAGCATGTAAAAGGAAGAGTGTAAGTAAGGTAAGAGTAAAGGGAAAGAAAAAAAAAACTGATTTTATTTAGGGGAAACTCTCTTTCGAGTACAATCATTTGAAGAACAGAGGTAATTTATACAAAATTCCATAAAATACTGGATCATGATTTATCCTTTACCCTAGGTAAGACTTATTGTTATTCACTAGGATAGAGAACCAATTATTTAAGTGCTGGGATTTGTTGAATAAGCTAGTCCCTTCATTTTTTATGGAAGTGCCTTCTTTAGTGGGCTGTGAGTTTTAGGCTTTGGCCCTGATGAAAGTTTTTGATAATGGAGAGAAGGCCATTAAAGCATGATATAACCTGTCACCCTTTTTGCCCTTGGCTAGTATTCTTTGCAATTCTTCTATCGGGGTTGGAATGTATCCTAACCCATAGGTCCTAAACTAGCCTTCTTTGAATTTCAGCCTCCCTTCCTTCTACTGATTAGTAATCATGCACACCTCATTAAACATTTGGAGTCTAAAGCCTTCTTATTCTTCTATACCAATATAGGGTATGGCAATCTCTTTATAGATTTCATAATCTTGGTGACCTAGAATTGTGATGACCCGGCCATTGGAGATAAACTTAACTTTTTGGTGAAGAGTTGACGGTATGGCCCTTACTGAATATATCCAAAGCCTTCCTAATAACAGATTGAAGGTCCTTAGAATGGGATGTTGAACATCTGTAGGCTGATATCAACTAGTAAGTCGACCTCCCCTATTATCTCTCTCCTAAATCAGTCAAAAGCTCTTACCATTGTTGAACTTGGCTTGATAGCAATTGTATCGGCACCCAATAGATCTAGGGTGGCCAAAGGACTAACATTTAGAGATGACTCGTTGTCGATGAGGACTCTTGTTGCGATGATGTTATTTATCCTCACTATTATCAACAGAAGCTTTGTATGCTGGGTATCTTCTTCACCCAATTCCTCGATGGAGAAGGAAATTTGATCCATGGTAAGGATAGAATTGGTGACAGAGCTAATCCTATTAGCCGGAATTTCATGAGGGACCTTAACATCCCTTAATGTTCTAAATAAGGCTTCTCAGTATGGGTCTGATGCCATCAACAGACTCATGAAGGATATCTGTGCTGGAGTCTTAGCGAGCTGGTCCATTATTTTATGCTCGTTAGAATTGATCATCTTGGTGAAGGCAGTTAAACCTTTTTCATGTTCAACTTGTTCTGTGTTTAGCATTTTCAGTATACCCTTCTTTTTTAGGTCTTCTTTCAAATCATAGATTCTACCGGAGCGAGTGATCCCCCCTATAAGCGAGCTTAATTACCCCTAGCTTATTACCTGGTAGTTGAGAGGGGCAGCTTTATAATTTTCAGGGGCCACAAGCACATGGAAGGTATACCTTTTTGCATGTAGGACCTCTTTTTTGTAAAATCTATAAACCTTTGGTTCTTAGTTTGGACCAATCATGTTGATGGCAGATTTTGAGTGGTTAGATATCATATTGATGATGGGTCCATGGTTTAGTAGTGGGTTGTTGTTAACATTTGGGGTAGGAGCCTCCATAAACTCTAATTGTATTGTACCTTCATCAATCAAATCTTAGATTTTATTTTTCAACCTCTAGCACGAATTAATTGAATGGCCTACTTGTCCTAAATGATATTGACATCTTGCATAGGGATCAAAGAACCTCGGCCTCTACCGTTCACTAGGAGCCTTAGAATGGAGCAGATTATCTCTTCTTAACTTCTCAAGCACCTAATTGAGTGGAATAGGTATTCCGGTGAACTGTCTCGAGCTTTTACTATCTTATGGTTGGCTTTTGTACTGTGGTTAAGCTAGTAAGGGATTCATCCTAAAAGAAACTTGGGAGTTAGGTCTTGCATTTGAGTTAACCATGCTGATAGTAGCTTCTCTAGGCTTGCTGGTGGTGGGTTTAGCAGAGGGTGGTCTTCTATCTACTGTCTCTTATAGCTTGCCATGGTTCATCATGAGACTACAGAGAATAAACCCACTTTTTTATCAAAAAGGAAAAAAAATAAAAAACCCTATTTCGTATATGTTTGAGGAGCTTTAATGTAATGCAATAATTCATAACCAAACTTAAACTTATCTAATGGAGACTTAACTCCTTTTAAGACCTTTATCATAGTAGTCCCCAACCTCATTGTAACCTCTTCTCTTATCACTTAGTTCAACCTAGACAGTGGGAATGACTAATTTCTATTATCTCTTTGAAGGATCCATATTTAACTAAAGAACCTTAATTATTCTCTAGTAGGCTATAATGCATAATAGTTTATAATTTAGTTCAAGTTTAGCTTAATTCATTTTAAGGTGACCAATTGGTTTGAAAACACTCTAAGTAGAAAACAATACTCAACAAAGCAATCACATGTAGCTTAGTAGCACTTTAGTATTCTAGAGACATACATTCCATGCACACATCCAAACAATTTATAAAAACAAGTATACACCTTAGTTTCCAAGGACTTTAATATAATACTCTAAAATAAAATAGAGCATTGATCCACTTACATGAAAATTTTGTTGCTCAATTGCTCTTGTAGCTTCCACCTTCTCACCATTAAGGAACCCTATGTTTGATTTGTATTTCAAATTTCGTACAAGTTATGAGAGCAACAGAGTTCCTTCTATTTAATTAAAATGTTATCATTATTTAATCTTTAATCTAGATGTATTGATCTTTATTAAATAATGGAAAATATATATAATTGGCTTTTGAAATAATGAAGATATGTGCTTATATGATATTACTATTCTACATAAATTTTTAGTACCTTCTACAATTTTCTTATAATATTCTTTGTTTAGGTTTCTGTCAAAAGACCCTTAGTAGTTCCTTCTATATTGTTTCAGTTAGAGATTGTTGTTACACAAACTTTACCCTCTATTTCGAGTTATCTTTAGATCCTAAGTTAAATTATATTCTAAATTAGTCTCTACATTTAATTATTTTTCTAGAAACATTCTACAGTATCCTCTACATAGGCTTTATACCATATAAATACATTAATTTCCCATATTTATCCATTCCAAGATCCAATCAGTATAAAACTCCTTCAAAATTAGTATCTATAAATTTAACGAAAGCTATAAAGGTAAAATTGGATTAGTTTATCATTGCAACACAACTTAATAACAATCAAAGATAAGTAATATGAAAATTTCATTGTAATTAATTTGAAGCATTGAGTATACACATAAATGCTTTTGCATATTTCATATTACTTAGGAAATTCACCCAACTCATCATTTCACGTAATAATGTTAATCACTTATAGTTCAAAATTGATACTTTTGACATTAAAAGTGCATGAAATTATCCACTTTCACACATTAAACCAAGTATGACCCAACTCCATATTGTCATAGCACTTAACAAGCTAATTAAAATTAGATTCAATAATAAATTCTTTGAGAATTAATAATTCTCTGAAATTCCAAAAATAAAAATTTAGAAATACAAAACATTTTGACATGCGAAAACTTTTTACATGTTTGTAAACTAGACACACACAAAGAATTTTTAAGCCTACAACAACATCATTTTCATTTTTAAAAATAAGACTGAAAATTTGTTTTCAAGAGGGAATTTGTTAAGAGCATGATATAAGACTCATAGATTTCGTCAAATTAAAAATAGTGCATGAAACTAAATCTAAAATAACCTAAGAATAAATATTTTGAAAATTATCTTTATCAACTTTTGTCCAACTCATGACCTTCTTATATACCACATACTTCTCTATAACCTTATGAATATATGAATAGTGTTGATAGCAGAATTTCGCCCTAACATGTTGCTCGATACCTCAGCTGTTGAATTGCCAACCAAGACTATTTTCAATAAAGGCCCCCGATGACTAAACTCATCCATTGGGCCTTAAGGCTCGACTTGTTTATATATTTGGTTTGAATTTGAAAAGTGGCATGGATAGTTACGGCCTTACACAATTTCATTACATAACAACCCATTACTCCTATTCTTTAGGCATGTGCTTAATTGTGGAGCTGCCATGCAATCAACAACCAATGATTACCTGTTATTATAAATATTTAACATTCACCTATAAATAAGGAAAGAAAGCATTGTAACAACTCTCTTATGCTCTTTAACACTCTGCCTACTTATTCACTTATTTTTCTACTCAAACACTCACTTACTTAAGCATTAGAGTGACTATGTCGGAGTAGCCCTAGAACTAGCTTAGCCTTTTGTTTGTACTTGTATAGGACCACTTTCTATACCAAAATCAATCGACAACATTTGGTGTCATTTTTAAGAATTTTTCAAAGCGTTGAAGAACCAATAGGAATTTCAATGGACTGATGAGTGCGAAGTAGCGTCTAGCAAGGTGAAAGAATATCTGGCATCACCGCCAGTACTCTCAATACGTATCTCTGAAGAAGACTTAGCTTTGTACCTATCAATCAACAGCCAAGCTCTTTCATTTGCCCTAGTTCGACTAGGTGGCAAAGAGCATTGACAAATTTATTACATGACTCATGTCTTGTAGGATTTAGAACAACGATATACAAAGATTAAGAAGTTTGTTTTGGCAATGGTTCTCTTGGCAAGAAAATTAAAGTCATACTTCAAGGCACATCAAATATTTGTTCTTACTAATCAACCTCTACGACAAGCCTTACAAGAACTAAACTCCTTGGGGAAGATAATAAAGTATGCTTTAGAGCTAAGTGCCTATGGTGTGCAATACAAACCTAAAACAACATTACACTCAAGTGTTGGTAGATTTTATTATGGAGTTCACTAGAGAAGAAGATAGCATTAAAATGGCTAAGAAACTGATAGGAATCAACCTTCAGGACCGATTATACGAAGCTGAGCTAGACTGTAAGGACTCATGTGGAGAATGCTAGCTTGAAACCACATCCGAGATGGGGATTTCTATTATGAATTGACCTCCTGCTAACCTGACTATTAGACCCTCAAGTGTACCAGACCTACTCTTACCCAGTAGTTGTACTATGATAGGACATCCAAGAAGATAGCCCTAAGACTATCCAAGCTAAGCTCCCACGCCAACAACAAGCATTCAACCCCAACTTAAGCTAACTACTCTGCAGCGGGACTAACTGGGCCTAACCTCATCCAGATCAAGTCGACCCCTGACTACAAACTCTCTTTTCAATTTTTCACCCACTTTATACCATATTTTTGACATCCAAGCACCAAACGACAGGTGTCTTCTAGCACATCATTCCAAAAGGATTTTTTACTTTTCCATACTAAATATTCTTTATCTCTTTCACCCTTTTTAATATGTATTGTATAACCTAATTGTAAGAATACCCTTTTGTCTTTTCATACATGTAAAGTAACCTTAGTGGGTAGGTATATAAATCCCCATTTAATTGTATATAGGGATTAATCATCAATACTAAAAATTATTCGAGTTTCCTTTAAGTAACCTTAGTGTTCTCACTATCCTTTAAACTCTTATCTATTTCCTTTAGCAAAAAGTAATGGCAAGTGACTCTTCAATTCGAACTGGTAAGTCATATCCGATAAATTGTAGGCCGAGTAGGATCAATTGGTGTGTCATATCTAATTGGTAGCTGCTCTAGACTTTGCTAGCTTTTCTTTTTGTTTCTTTTCAGTTCGTCTCATTGTGGTGTTTCTCCATGTGTCATATCCTAAAGACAAATCAAAAAACCACATGGAAATTATATGTTAACGACTACTCTACCAAGGAAAGATGCAATGTGGACCTTATTTTGCAAGGGCCTCGTAAAGTGAAAGTTCAATATGCATTAAAGTTTGGATTTTCGACTACCAATAATGAAGCCAAATATGAAGCCCTGATTGCAAAGCTTAAGCTAACAAAGTAAGTTGGAGCTAAGAAAGTAAAAAAATTTTCTAACTCACAATTGATTGTGAATCAAGTCAAAGGGAGCTATTCAATGAAGGAAGATGTGATGAGCAATTACCTACTACTAGTACGAATGCTCATAAAGGAATTCTAATCTCTTATAATTGGGAAGATATAGAAGGTCAAAAACATTACTGTCGATAAGCTTTCTAATTTGTCCAATACAACACTATTTTACCTAAATGACAAGCTCTTCATTAAGTATCTCCTTCATAAAAGTCTAGAAACCGTCAAGTAGAGTTATGAATTGACTCCTTGCTTAAGGGAAAGGTCTTGGATGGATCCGATTACTAACTCTCTAAAGGATGGTGTTCTACTTGAAGATAAGAAAGAAACTAAGAGGTTGATATATTAGACCACAAACTATACATTGATTGATGACCAGTTATACAAGCATAGCCTCTCATAACCCTCCCTTTGATGCCTTTTACAAAAAGGTGCTCAATAAATCCTACTTGAGTTGCATGGAGGTATTTGTAGTAACCATGTGAAAGGTTAGACCCTATATATCCGTGTGTTAAGACTCAGCTATTATTAGCCAGCTATGAAAGAGGATGTAAAATCTGTTGTTCGACGATGTTTATGATGTTAAAAACATGAGGCACTAAGCCATGCGCCTTCCATTGAATTGTACAGCCTCACAAGCCCCTAGCCCTTTGCTTAGTAGGGACTAGACATACTAGGACCATTTTCGAAGTCCATGGCTCAATATTAGTTCGTCATAGTTTTAGTAGGCTAGTTCATCAAATAGGTTGAAGCTGAAGCAGTAGCGAAGATTGCTGAGCGAAAGGTCGAGTCTTTTGTTTTCAATTTTATTATATTGAGGTTTGGGGTTCCCTTTATGATAGTGATTGATAACGAGCCATAGTTTGATAATGATAAATTCTAAGCTTTTTGTGAAAAGCATGACATCCATTTGAATTACACTTCGAAGGCTCATCCTCAAACCAATGGACAAGTAAAAGCTATTAAGAAGACCATCCTGTATAATTCGAAAGGAAGAGTTGATCAGGCAAAGGGTAAATGGGCTGATGAATTGCCCAATGTTTTATCGAGGTATAGGACCACCCACAAGACTTTGACAAGAGAGATACCTTTCAGGCTTACATTTGGATCAAAAGTGGTTCTGCCGATTGAATTGGAGTTGCCTAATCAACAAAAGTAGAAGTTTGTCATTATGGTAAATCAAGTCAACCTTACATCTAATTTGGATACAATTGAGGAAATTAAAGACATCGCGAGAGCAAGAGTTGCTGCCTATCAACATAAAGTGACAAGGTACTATAATTAGAAGGTGAAACACAAGATATTTCGGCTTGGAGACCTGGTTTACAGGAAGTTGGAGGTAACTAACACGTAAGACAGTCAACAGAAGCTCAACACAAATTAGGAGTATCCAGTAAGGGTCCATGAATTCGTAAGCGATGGAGCCTACAGACTAGAAAGGCTAGATAGAATGATCATACCTCATGCATGGAATGTTGAGAATTTGAAGCTCTATTTTGAATAGTTCTTTATCATTGCCATTACTCTATGTTTGTTTTTGCTTTTCCTTTTATGAACAATGTAAGGTAATGGCCTATGCCATGTTTAAATATGTTGTGTTTGTTTCAAGTTTATGAGCATCTTTCATTACCATCACTTTTATTCATGATCTATACATGACTAATGGATGAATGACGTTCTAGCTATGCAGTGAACGAACAAATAACTAATAATGCTTTGACCATCATCAGTTAATAAACTTAATACTAATTGATGAGTAGCACTAAACATGCTTTGAAAAGAGTTCTGACTAATCAATACTCATGAACCTTGAGTAGCCTTCAATAAGCAAACTTCGTAGTTAAGAAAATAAAATTTAACACCCAAAAGTTCAAGCCTTACGCAGCTAATGATGTTATGTCTATGAAAAGAAACTAAGCACGCACTGGGTGTAAAATAAAATGTGCTAAGAATTAAAAAGCATTAAATGCAAAATAAAGGTTAATTACAATTGAAAGGTTAGCATTCCAACCATGAATAATGTCTATGAAAATAATGTAGAAACAAATTACAAATTAATTGGCTCCTTAAGAGTTAGAGGCATTCTTCCTTTTGGATTTGGTAGAGTTATTGTTTTAGTTAGCAAAACTTAGGACCTTATTGGAGTTTACTTCTTTATCAACACTGGGGCTCTTGTTTAAGGAGTTGGAGGTCTCTTTATGAACATAGGGGTTCCCTTTTAATGATAATTGCTCAGCATCTATATGAACTTTAGCATTGGCTTGATCATTGTCACCCTGACTTTAAACCTCATCCTCTACTTCTTTGCTGATTTCTTCATTGCCACTACTAGCATCATCATCATCAAAATTGGCAAAATTAAGGCATGATAGTTCATAGTTAGGATGAGATTTTAAAATTTCTACCCTTGCTAGTTAGACCCCCTATGAGAACTTTTTTTAAAATAATCTCTCATATTGCCAATTAGGGGTCATAACTGATAGTTCTTCCTCAATAGAAGTCTTCATTTTCATTGCCTCCTCTAGTTTGGTGATATAAGCTTCAAGTTTAGAGCTATTCATCTCTAAGTTCTTTATTTGGACTCTTAATTTATCCTTCTCTTCGCTCATCGATGTGATAGTCCTTCCTAGCCCCATAGCATTCTTCTCATTTCTTACGAAGCTCCTCCTTTAGGTCCTCGCTCTCTAAGTAAAGTTCATCATTCTTGGCCTCAAGGCCCAAGAATTCATCAACCACCAATTATTGTACTAATTTCTCGATCGAGAGGTCCTCTTGCAACTTCTTAGCCTCTATCTCGACCTTAATCCTTATGTTCTTGGTCATGACTATTTATGCTTTCAAGGAGTTATAAGCCTCTTCTACCTTTTGTAACAAAATTAACAAGCCAAATAAGTTGATTAGTTTTCAACTATATAATGTAAAATTAGACATACCTTTTCCATCTCCTCTTCAACCTCATCCAAGGCTGTTAGAATACGGCTACTAATCTACATGTAAATGAGGAGTTAAGTCAACAACGAGATATAAATTGTAAGTGAAAAGCAAACCATGGTTATAAACTTACATCATACAATTTGGTGGCAATATGGCATTTGTTGCAACCGCTGACCATCTACACATCCTTCCTTAATATCTCCTTATCCTTTAGGAGAATGACCCCCTTCATCAAGGCTAAGGACTTTGTCCTATCGCCCAAAGCTAAATCAATATCTTGGATGTTGTGACTCTAGCATGACACAAAATATTCACCCATCTCGCGGTTGGGAACAAACTTAGTAAACCTAATGCTGAGAGCTTTATTTCTTAAAACCTCCTTTGTCTTCTAGTTTATGCCCTTGCTTTGCTTGGATGGAGGTTAGTTAGTAAGCTCTTTACCATTCTCTTTCTAAGACTTAACTCAATATTTGTCTAGTCTTCCGAGCTATCCATAACTTCTTAAGTAATAACATCGACGTTGTTGCTATAGCAACATAACAACTAGCTTCTTCCAATACCTCCTCCTAAGGAAGATCTCTAATTATGGGAAGTACCTCGAACTGCATAGTCCCGATAGCCTCTATTTGCTCAGTTCTTTGACCTCCATCAACATAAAGGGTTTCCTTTTTCTTCTTTGGAGTGGCAACTTCTTTCTCAACCTTCTCCTATGCCGTTTTCTTTAGTGCTAGTGGCTAACTAATAGGAACTTTAGTAGCTACATGCTTGTAAAGCTTTTGTTTCTTTACTTTAGCTTGAGCCAATAATTTCTTAGGATCCACATCTCTTGCACTCATGCTTGCACAAGAGATAAAGTATTATAAAAGAAGAGAGAGGAATAATAGAAGGCTTACAAGTCTACATTGAGCGAAGCTCAAAGGCAATGATTCTCCCCCTATGAGTCATGAGAATGGCTTTCCTCCTGTAGAAAATATGGGCTCCCCCTTCTCAAATCAAGATATATTCCTTTTGGAATCCCAAAAGAACATCTTATTTCCTCACCTCTCTTAGATTTTCTTAGTAGCGGCGACATCATTCGACAACAACTCAATGTCCTTGGTTCAGTTGGATTTGGTCTATTTATTCTAAAAGTCTAACTCCTTATCCGACCTAATTGAAACATAGTTATCATGTCATTTATGAATTTTAGACTCTAACTCAAGTGTGGATGGTTGATGCATATTAAGGGTCAAACATCTAAGGAACGTCATACCGGTGGCAATTATTAGACCCTATGATGCAATAATGGCTAGCATGATAACTATCCTACATGCTTATGTAGGAAGTGAACAAGAAGGAAAATTAAAAGGTTGTGACCTTTCATTTGGAACTCGATACGACATGTTTCAAATATCACACTAAAGCACATTATTGAGCCTGGTTTTTCACCCTCTTGGTTATTTTTATAATATTAAGCCTTTTTTAAACCGATCAATACTAAACCCTACCCATTTAATACTAATTATCGACTAAAGTTTAAAGAAAACTTTTTTTTTTTTTATTTTGAAATGTATCAAGTCACCACCCGACGGAAGTTGAGAAAAAGAGTTAAGTTATAACCAATTGGATGAGTTGGTTATAACTTAACTACCGGTTTATCAATTAAAAAATCAATTTATAAAATAGCTTTTTGAAAACTAGAGATTTAGGTCTGGGGGCTAATTTATTAAACCTTAAATGGATACTACTTGTTAATTTCTTGAATTTAATTTTTCTTTTCAAATATACCCTTTTTTAGTTTCTAAAACAGCTAATTATGATACACGCGACTAAATTAATCAATTTACACAAATATCTAAAAATGAAAAAAATAAAAATTTCTATATTTTAAGTCATCCCGTACTGATGTATAGGTGCCTACATACCTGCTATTAGGGATTAGACTTCTGTAGTTCATTTATAAAAACTTTAGTAGGTGATTTGATTTTAATTTTGGAAAAAATGCTAGGTTTACGTTTTTACGCATTTTGATTTTGAAGAAATTTCCTGAAGGGTCCTAAATTGGATTTTATTCTTGGAAATCCTAAATGACCTAATTTGAAAAAAATGCTTAATTTATTTCTATTTTTGAAAAGTTATTTTCTAAGTCATAAAACAATTTAATTATTAACCTATTTATCTCATTCTCATTTTTTTATTATTTCTCCTTATTTATCTATATATATTTTTTATCCTATTTTTTATTTCATCTAAAAAAACAAAAAGTAAATAACTAAGTAAATGACTAGACCACTTTTTCTTCTTTTTCCTTTTGTCTTTTTCTTTCTTTTTTTTTTACAATAAACTACAATAATGAATTAAGATACAATAAATAAATAAATAAAAATAAAAAAAAATCAACAACAAAATTGTAAGAGGGCCGAACCATAGGAGATGTACGGGTCAGTAGGTACGGATTGGATTCTATTAGGGTATGATTCAGGTTTGGACTTCAGGTCGGGTTAGAACCCCAATAGGTCGCTTCTGATGTAGATCTAGGTTGAATTCGAGTCAAATGACCCGATTTGGGGAAAGGAGGCAAAGGCGTCATGGGTGAAGGTAGTTTTGTGGATTTCTTATTAAGGTTAGTGGAGGTAGGAGTTACACTGTAGCCAACAATGGCCATTTGGGCGATGGTCGTATGGTGGAGTGGTGGTATCCATGAGTGAGAGAATGAGGGTGGCGTGGATCGAGTACAGTAATGTATGTATCTATATTTGGGGCGTCTGGTTGAAGGTGGGCATTAGGGTTGAGAGTGGTCAGTAAGCGTACGTATGTACGGGAGCTGTTATGCGTGGCTATCCAATAGCTAAGGGTGTGTCAAGAGAGAATCAATCATACGAGGAGTTGGCATCAATGGTGCAATGAATGGTCAAGGGAGATAGGTTGAGTTGTGCGTATCTAGGGCTGCTTTATGTAAGGATGAGGCGGTCGATGGTAAGGGTTTATTTGTGTGTATGTGGTGGTGGTTCATATAGTTGTGTACGAGAAAGAAAGGAGGTCGAGAGTGAGGGGGTCAATTCAATGGGTGACAGTGTGTTTGGGTTCAGGTAGCATGGCCTATGTGTATGGGTTCGGATGGCGTGGCGTTGGTGGTTCAGTGAAGGGAAGGTATCAAGAGAGAGTAAAGAGCCAAGAGGGAGTCACGAGAGAGAGATGGTCTGTTCTTGTTCTCTTTTTTTTTTTTTTTATTCAATCATGGTCCCCCTCCTTGTGCATTGTTTACGTATGTATATTTTCTGAAAAACAAATCCCCCTCTTCTCTACCATATGTACGTCAATGTGTTTTTTTTTTTTTAATCCCTCTCCCCCCTAGTGTGCATGTGTATGATTCATAAAAAAAAAAAAAAAAAAAAAAGAAAGAGAAAGAATAAGGAAAGGGGAGGCAAAATGGAGGGAAAGAAAATTTACTGTCATGACCAATCATAAAGCGTCACGTATCACAATTAAACTCGTGACCCAATGATAGCCTGACATGTGGCCACGCATAGAGTTTAAGGGAAAAAGATTAAAAAAATAAAAACAACTTTTATAGCTCCAATGAGTTTCAAACCCCTGACCTCAAACTAAACCCAATACCTTAGTCTAATTGTTTTACCATTAGGCTATTGACCTGTGTGTTATTCATATGTGCAATTAAATTACACGTATGAACTAAGTCAGCCTGCGCTAGATTTAAATCTAAGTCCAGGTCCAATAATCCTTTATTTTAAGTCTAATTAAATTAAAAATCTACTCTATCTATGCAACTTAAAAATTTATTATTTTCTAAATTGCTTATTTTTTAAAATTTTTCTATGACTTTTCAAATTTCTTATATATTTTCCTAAATTTTTCCATTTTTTTGTATTTTTTCTAAATTTCTTATTTTTTTGTGATTTTTACTATTTTCCTATTATTTTTGTTTTTCTAAAATTTCTATTTTTTTCTAGATTTCATCATTTTTTAGGGTTTTCTTTAATTTTCTATTTTTTGTATTTTTTCTAATTTAGGACTCTATAACCTAATCTAAAAAGTAAAAAGAAGGCAAAAATTAGGTGTCTACAGACGCCAACAAAAATATCTACAAGTCATGTTGAAAGATATCTTACAACTATCTAGAGAACATATGTTTGGGCCTTTGTCGTCTGACTAATTAGATTGAATATTGATTCTTATTATCAATCTCATAGTCAAATTCTTGAACATGGGACCTTGGGGGCAAAGGTTGATAGCAAAATTTAGCCCTAACATGTTGCCTAACACCTTGGTTACCGAACTGCTAACCAAAACTATTTTCAATAAAGGCCCTCAATGACTCGGCTCATCTAATGGACCTTAGGGCTTAACCTGCTCATATATTTGGTTTGAATTTGACAAGTGGCACAGACAATAATAGCCTTGCACAATCTCATTACATAACCACCTATTACTCTTGTTCTTTAGGCATGTGCTTAGCTAAGGAGCTGCCACGTAATCCATGATCAATAATTACCTATTATTGTAGACATCTAATATTCACCTATAAATAAGGGAAAGAAAGCATTGTAAGAACTCTCTTATGCTTTTTAACACTCTACCTACTTATTCACTTATTTTTCTACTCAAACACCCACTTAATTAGGTATCAGAGTAGCTATACCGGACCATCCTCAATACCACTTTAGCCTTTTGTTTATACTTTTGCAAGACCAAAGTTCCATACCAAAATCAATCAACAACAAATAGTAAGAATTAGCATTATTACTTACTGATACTAGAACTTAACAAAAGTATTAAGTTTTTCAAGAAATTACCTTTATCAATTTCCCTCTAACTCTTGGCCTTCTTGTACACCACACACTTCTTTACTACCTTATGAACATATGAATAGTAAGAATTACCATTATTACTTAATGACAATAGAACTCACAAGGAAGAAAAGAGACTTGTGGATAAAATCACAAATAAAAGTTTTATCAATAAAAGTATTCATTTTTTGGAGAAATATCACTATGCTTCTAATGATGAAGTAGGATTCACTAGGACAAAAATAAAGAACTAGGTCAAACTCTTCTTTAGTGACAACTTTCATCATTCATAGCTAAAGAAGTGGTACTTCAACAACTCATGAGTCTTCTTTTCCCCAAAATGATTTGATAAACCCCCAAAATATGCTTCTCTCACTAATAACTCTAGCATAGACCAAAAGTTATGAACAAATTCCCTTTCTTGAAATGATATCCTTTATCCATATAATGACCATCCACAATAGTGCATATTTATCATAAGGTTAATCCACTTTTTAGTAAAACACTAATATTAACTAATGGTGCATTACACCAAAAGTTCAATTGTGACCACCTCTATTTCATGGAATTAACTTTACTTATTAAAAATGTAGGATGGAAACATTCATTGGAGCAATGAAACCTAAACTATGCTAGTTATCATGAATGGAAATTTTATTCAATTGCAAAACCAACTTCTAAACCAAAGAAACAAGAAGCTTATACTGTAGATGACAACAAGAAGATTTTCTCAACTTCAAAGCCAAACATAAGCTATTTTAATGTGAGTTGACTTTGATGAACATGAGCATTTACGTGTACTCATAAGGGGATGGGTGTGAACCTCAAGATAGTCTGAAAGATATAAGAGAGTTAAAGGTTCGAGCACAACTTATACATAAGTGCATGGATATAATGCACCACATACCTTAGATGAACCTAACAACTAGTTTGATATGACATATCAACTAACTCCTAGGGTCACTCACCATTAACCTTATTTAAGGGTTAGATAAGAGTAGCTTTGAACTTAGGAAAACTAAGCTTTGCAAGAAGAAAGGATCAAGAAGAAGAAGAGTAGTTAAATATTCAATCGATGATTCTAGCCAAATGTACAAGCAACTTATACATAGGTGTCCAAAGGTTATAACAAAGATGGAAAATACAAATGTATCCTATAATTTAGTTAACTAAAAATACACAAAATGGATAAAATTAGGTAACATAAAAAGGAATATGCGATTACTATAGTACAAATGTTAGACAATGTTAAAACATACATCAACAAATAGGTAGTTGCATTTCAGGTGGTAAATATCAAGTTCTATACAATGGGGCTCTAGTTCCATGATCTTCAAATAGCTTAAATTCATAAATGGGTTACTCAAAAATACCTTAACCGAGTTGATGTTGTGGTTTGTCAAGCTATTTAGGTTGGCCTATAAGCTATCCTCCTCTACCCAAGAGACAGTATAACACTAGTGTAAGCTCAAGTACTCAATCAATTCAGTCTTCTTTAGAGGTATTGCCTCATCATCTTGAACTACTATAAGAGTGCTCAACAAACTAAGGCAACTAACCCACGAGCTTGGGATTGAGTTATTAGTCCTTGATTCTTATCAATTTTGTGCTCTTAATTCATTAAATTTTGACAAAGTCTCTACATCCAAAAGTAGAAAAGAAATTTGGTATAGACTCATTGGAACTCATGAAGATGATTCTCATGTCAAAGAAAGCAAAAAAGAATATCCTCATTCAAGATTATGAGATGTTCAAAATGAATCCTAATGAGAAATTTCAATAGATTTATTATAGGTTAAATGATAATGCAAATGATTTGAAATCCATTTAAAAAGATATAACTAATGTTGAACTTGTAAGGAAGATTCTAATATGTTTATCTCATTCATGGGATGTAAAGAGACTAGCTACTAAAGAGGCAAGGGACTTAAGTGCCTTGCCCCTTGATAATTTGCTATCATCTTTAACATCCTATGAATATGAGATTAGGATCTCATAACAGAGAAATAAAAAGAACCTAGCTTTTAAAACTGCAAGATCGAACACTTCTAACAACAACAATGATGAGCTTGTTCTAGTTTTAAGGAGGTTTCAAAGTTTTACAAGAAAAAAAAAAAAAAGAATAGAAGTACTACAAAGAACTTGTCCAAAGAGGAGATTGGATGTGACCTTGAGGCTTTGACAAGTAAAAAACTAAAGGAATATAAAAAGGAACCTATTTGTGTTAAATGTACTAAGGCTAGACATTACAGATATGAATATCTCAGTTATAAAAAGTCTTTAAGGGAAAGAAGAAAAAGGCAATGATGTTACCTTAAGTGACATAAACGAATTTGAATTTGAAGCAAAATTAGAAGAAATAGCTAACATTTGCCTAATGGTAAACCTAAAGGTTTGTTTTGAAAACTCTATGGATGAACTTCATGAAAACTCTAGTGAAACACTTAATACAATGGAGAAAAAGATTAGGCAATAAGTGCTAAAAATAAACTTTAAGAGAAGAAAATCAATTTGTAAAAGAAAAAGTAGGACAGATAAATAAAGAACCTATTGTAGCTAAGACTACAAAAGACAAGTATAAAAAGAAAAATAGAAAACGTAGGAGAGCCTAATAGAAGTGCATAAACTGAAATACTTAAGGAAATGTATAAGGGATAATTGCGTAGAAGCTCACAGATCCATAGAAGAAGGTATAATAGTAATGGTAGACATACAAATGGATATAAGCCTTTTAGAAATAACAGATGTTATTGTTGTGGCATATATAGTCATATTGCATCTATTTGTTGGCATAATCAAGAATTCAACAATCATTCAATAAATAGAAATAGAATGAATTCCTTATGAAAAGAGCCCAACTGAATCTGGGTTTCTAAAATAAAATAATCAATTTCTATATCTTACAAGAGCTTGAGACAAAAAAAATAAATAAATAAAGGAAAATGGTATTAAGATAGTGCTTATTTCAGATATAAGATAGAAGATGTCTCAAGGTCCACAAGTTTGAAAGAGTTGATGGTTATTTTGTAACAACATAAACTCATCCAATGTGCTATTAGTTCATGGCTTAGAATATAATCTTCTTAGTATTAGTTAATTATGTGATAAGCTTTACAAAATTCATTTCAAAACAGATTCATGCACTAGCTTTGATACACTACGCTGAGAGCAGACAAGATCAGCAATATTAGGGTAGGTCCAAACTTGCAAAAAGCTTGAAATGTAAGGTGATGAACACACGAAAATAAAATAGAACAAGCAAAACCCATAAACAATTTCAAGAATATGATGCACCAAGGAACCTTTATAGATTTATGAGCAGGTGATATGATACACGAATAGGTCAATGAGGTTATTCACCACCTAATATTGCATGAGGGATAAGAAAAGAGTAAATAGAGTAAGCTTAAAGCTTCACAAAAAGAGATAATATCTATTCAACAATGTTAAGAAGATAATTGTAGCTGCTTATAAGAGGACATTTATGCCCAAAATATTAGAGCAACCTACCAAATATGGAAAAGACAAAAAGGGAATTGTCCAAAATAAGTAAAATACAAGAAATACACAAATGGGTATGATAGAAATTGCAGAGTGGAAGCTTCTTTGGTAAACTACTTCATACGAATGGTTAAGATATGTGGCTGATAATTACTGGGAAGGCCCTATAGAAGTAGACAAAAAGGTACAATCAAGTTCTAATGTGCACTTGGGAGGTCGAAATAGGTATGGTCGAGATGGTTAAAGTAGTACTTTGGTTGGTACTCGGTCATTGACAAATGGGAAGGTGCTCGACTAGGCATTTGTGGTAGGTCGATAATTAGAAATAGCTTAAACTCCTCAAGTGTAGGTCGGGATGAAAGGATGTGCCTTGCCATGCTCTCAAGTCCTCATACTCAAGCTCAGGTTAAGGGCCCAATTAATTGATTCCTATCATTCTCTATGGATTGATTGGTATTTAGGATCAAATCCGGTTGGTCTTCACTCTGCTCTTTTTTAGATCAGTAGGGGCTAAGGTCAGCAGTATTGAACACATAAAAAACTCTAAAGTCTTTAGGAAGTTCCAATTGATAGGCATTATCATTTATCTTCTAGAGTATCCCAAATGATCCTTCAACTTGAGTGGACAACTTGCTCTTCCTCTTGTTTGGAAATATTTCTTAGCTTAAGTACAGCCCTATTAAGTCGTTAGGTTGCAACTACTTTGTCTCCCTTCCTTTCCTTCCATCCTTTAACTTCCTGGCTATTTGCTTAATTTGCTAAGTAACTTTCTAGTAGATTTGTTGAAAGGATTGAACTCTGACTTTAGCATCAAGGTTTTCTTGCTCAAATATAGGTGCTAGGTTATGATCAAAAGGTAGCTTGTGATTGAAGCTGTAGACGACTTCAAAAGGTATATGCCCAATGATATCATGTACTTGCTAATTGTAAGCAAACTATATTACAAGCAAGCACACATCCCATTTTTCAAGTTCTTTCCAAATGTAGCTAAGAGTAATGATCCCAAAGTATGTTGACAACCTCCACTTAGCCATTAGTTTTGGGAATGGTAGAAAGTGCTAAAAAGTAACTTGGTTCAATGCTAAAGAGTTCTCTAGTAATGGCTCAGAAACTTTGGGTCTTGATCTACCACTACACTCTTAGGCACTCCATGTAAGTAGACAACCTCTTGCAAAAGCAAAATAGTGATAGTTAAAGCATTGTTAGTTTTAGTATAAGGCACAAAGTGTGCCATCTTACTAAATCTATCGATGACAACCATCACTAAATCTTGCCTCAAGCAATTTAAGGTAATCTAAGGACAAAATCTATGCTCAAATCAACCCAAGGTCTAGTCGGGATGGGTAGAGGCATTACTCTCCCTTACTTAGCTCGGCTTTGAGCCTTTTTACAAGTTACACAGCTCTTAATAATATGATGCATATCTCACCTCATCATAGGCCAAAAGAACTTATTGTTCAATAATTCATAGGTCCTCCTTTCTCTGAAATGTCTAGAGAGCCCTCTACTATGAGCTTCTCTCACCAATAGCTCTCTGATAGAACAGGTTAATATACAGAGTTTGCCACTTCAAAACAAGTAGCCTTCTTCCATATGATATTCATTCACTATCCTCCCTTCTTTGCAACACTCATATATTGGACCAAAATGAGGGTCTTGAGGATATTGTTCTTTAACGCTTGTTAATCTTAAGAATTTGGTCTATAATTTAGTAAGAAGTGTATACCTTCTAAACAATGCATCAGCAACAACATTGGTCTTTCCTTGGTTATACTTGATCATAAAATTAAATCCTTCTAGGAGTCTTATCCATCAGGCTTGTCTCTTGAAAGCTTAGCTTGGCCTCGTAGGTATCTCAAAGAATCATGATTAGTATAGATGATGAACTCTCTCGGTAGAAGATAATGTTGCCACAATTGGAGTTCTCAAATTAATGCAAGGAGTTCTTTGTCATATATAGAGTAATTCAACTACGATGCTCTTAGCTTTTCACTGTTATAGGTAACAAGTCGACCTTCATGCATCAACATAGCTCCTATGCCCACACCTGATGTATTACATTTAAGCTCAAATATCTTCTCAGAGTTAAGCAGAGCCAATACAAGTGTAGAGGTCAACCTCTTCTTCATGTAGCAAACATGTGGCAACATAGTGCCATATGGCAACATAGTACCACATGGCACAAACCAAGTTTGGCTCTACGTGGCACAATACATGTCACGAGGTGCTGACATAGTGCCACATGGCGCCACATCAGTTATGACTAGACGAAGCAGTGCCACATGTCCTACAATGGACACGTGGCCCAATGATATCCAAACATGTGGCGATGTGTTGTGAAGGGAAAAAAATAAAAGGCTTTGTACCTTTATTAAGATTCAAACTAAGATCCCCAAGCCAAATGCATTATCAAGTCCATATATAGTATCATTAAGTTATTAGCATGTGCCTTATCCATATGTATAATTAAATTGCATATATGGATTAGATTATCTTAAGTTGGATTTAAATCTAAGCCTAAGCCCAAAATTCTCCTTATTATTTTTATTATCTAAGACTTACAAAATACTAAAACTACTAATATTTTCTATTCTATTTCAAATTATTTAAATCTTTTTTTATTTTCTACTTTTTTGTATTTTCTCTAAATTTTCTATTTTTTGCATTTTCTCTAAATTTTTCTTCTTTTTTTTTGTAAATTTTCTCTCTTTTTTATAGTTTTTTAATTTTTTTTCTAAATAAGGACCTTTTTACCCTATTTTTAAAAAAATTAAAATTAAAAGGGAACAAAAATGGGGTGTCTACAATAACTAAGAATCAAAGTCTTCTTAAATCTTCAAGCTAGCTTGGCTAGCAACTTGCTCACTTGATTAGGGGTTATGGGATTCAAGATGATCTTCCTCCCATCTTTCTCAAATGCATATGTGTTCCTGAATCCATCATGCATAACTTTCTAATCAAACAGCTAAGGTCAGCCTAGTAATACATGAAATGCACACATAAGAAGCACATCATGAAGAATCTCATCAAAATAGTTCTCGATCAAAATCAACAACAAATCTTGCTAGGTGTTATGTAATACTCCCTTCTCATTTAGCTAATGCAACTTACATGGCCTTAGGCATGATAAGGTTGGCAATTGGAGTTTTCAAACCAAATCAACAGATGTAACATTGGTGTAGCTCCTACTATCCACAATGAGTGCATGCACTTGCTCGTTCATTTTGCATGTGATATGAAATAAGTTTTCTTGTTGCTCCTCCTAAATAGTTGGTTCAAAGCTCATTGCACATTGGACAACCAAGGTCGGCCTCTCCATATCATTAGTAAACACATCCTCCTTGACTAACTCTTCATTACTCTTAATGTTTCCTCCCGATTCTTCTTTTTCTTTGAACTCCTCATTTGTGCTATCTACTTTAACCTTTAGAATTTCACCCTTAATGACTATGGTTCGATATTTTAGACATTGGGTAGCCATATGCTCGAATCCTTAACACTTAAAGCAATTGATCTAACTAGTTTTTTGCCTTAATCCTTATCCATTCTCAAATGTCCTCTTTGGTGCTTCACTATCACCAAGGCGGCTCTTCTACTCGGTTATGATGTCTGTCTGTCTACTTAGTTTAGTCTCGTATTGAGCTTGGAGACTTCCTTAAGCAAGTCGAATAG
Source organism: Lumnitzera littorea (assembly GCA_024138015.1). Classification (NCBI taxonomy): domain Eukaryota; kingdom Viridiplantae; phylum Streptophyta; class Magnoliopsida; order Myrtales; family Combretaceae; genus Lumnitzera; species Lumnitzera littorea. The sequence goes on along the minus strand of JAMXBB010000012.1, from coordinate 56,816,874 downwards.
ACTAGACAGGTCAACTCACTGGGGTTCGAGACAGTCTATTCCTCCCCTATATCTCCATACACTGAGCAATTCTTATGGCCTCATCCAAAGTGACATAATGTTATAGCTCTACCACATCTCGTATATCTAACCTTAACTTAGTCAAGAATCTAGATAATGTCTAGGCTGATGGCTCATTGACCTCATGTCGGATCATAAGCATTTTAAATTCTCGCATATATTCATCAATAATACAGTTCCCTTGCTTTAGCTCTTGGAGTCGAGCAAAAGTATCCTATAGATTCGTATCTAGTACAAATCCAACTTTAAGAACTCTTCTCATCTTAGGTCAAGTACTAACCTCTCTATATCCATCTAGTCTTCACATGGACTAAAGATTCCTCCACTACATCACACCATATCTTGAAAACTCGATCGCAACAATTCTAACTTTATCATGGTCCCCATATTGATAATAATCAAAGACTCGCGCTACCTTCTCTTCCTAGTCTAAGTACTCATTAGTATTGCTAGAACCATCGAAGCTTAAGATTTGAAGCTTCATGTGGTTAGTAGCTCGAGATACGCAAGCTCTCTCTTCTACTTCATAATCGTCCTCTTTTTCTAAGCCTATCCTTCTTCATATATGTCCTCTTACTCCTCCAACTTAGTCTTACCGAGCTAGGAATTGCCTTAAGGCAAGCTGAGCATCATGGCTTGTGTTACCAACTTTAAGAGCAACTTGGGGAGTGTTTTAGATGACCTCTATAGGTCGGGAGGCTAATGCGTAAATAGCTCAAGTCAAGTTGGTTATCAAATTAGTCATTTCATCAAACCGCTCATCAAAACTTCTAGGGGTATTTTAGGGTTATTGACCATGATAGACAACACCACTATTATCATATCCGATTCCCGTATTTACACTAGAATTAGTCATATTCTCTCAACTTGGCCTTCATCCCATGGTAAAACACAAAGTACTTGGATTCTCACTATTACCCAAATACAGTATATACTATCTTCAACCAATCAATCACGTATGTACACACGTGCAAACACAACTGCTTTTACATGCAAATACCAAAGTCCAAATATATTCTACTATAGAATACTAGTACAATGGCTACTTTGACAAATAATCGAAATACCTAGATAGTGCTTGCTCTGTTTCCCAAGGTCTAACGTAGAGTAAAATAGAGTGCTATATAGCAGCTACTACAAAGAACAGTGATACTACTTCTATGACTTACCAAAACACTATAGCTAATTCTCACGCAACCAAATAAGCAACAACACTAATTCTATACATACTTCTACAATAGTACTTCAATAAACCACAACTCAATAGCAACTTACCTAATACGAATCTCCACTCTAATACCAAGATGGTATGTTGTGCCAAAGGTGGACAAGGTAGGCAATATCCAGGTGGGTCTAAGCTAGCAGAAAGCTTAAAACATAAGGGGATGGATACACAAAAATAAAATAGAATAAGCAAAACCTACGAACAATTCCAATGATATGATACATTAAAAAACCTTCATAGACTCATGAGCTAGTTGATATGATGCATGAATAGCTCAAAGAGGTCACTCACTACCTAGCCTTACTTAAGGGATAGGACAAAAGTAAATAGAGTAAGCTTGAAGCTTTACAAAAATAGATACTGCATATTCGATAATGTCAAGAAGATAATTGTAGCAGCTTTCAAGAGGATAATTATACTTGAAATATTATAGCAACCCACTAAATATAGAAAAGACAAAAAGGATATAGTCTAAAATAAGTAAAATATAAGAAATAGACAAAGGGGTATAATAGAAATTGCAAAATAGAAGCTTCTTTGGTAGACTCCTTCACACAAATGGTTAGGATACGTAGCTAACAATTACTAGGAAGGTCCCTGTAGAAGTAAACAAAAAGGAAAGCTCGAGTTCTATTGATGTCGAGCCAATCTGTGAGCTCTCTAAGGTTGTATTAATTTGGGTGTGCTCTTGGGAGGTCGGAATAGGTACGGCTAAGCTAGTCAACAAGTTGGCTAAGCTATTAACAAAGCAGTACTCAAGTCAGTACTTGATCATTGACAAATAGGAAGGTGCTCAACTAGGCATCTATGGTAAGTTAGCAGTTAGAAACAACTCAGACTCCTCAAGTATAGGTTGAGATGAAGGGATATGCCTTGCCATGCTCTTAGGTCCTCGTGCTAGAGCTTGGATCAGGGGCCCAGTGGCTTGATTCCTATCAAGCTTTGATGTCAAAAATGGAAAAGAAATTTTTTAGAGGTACTAGATATAGAAATGTTTGTCTAATCTCTTATGAAAATTTTAAATCCAGATCATAAAAATTGTTTTACTTCTTTAAACAATGACTCTTTAACCTATTATAAAAAGCTAGGGCATGGGAATTTTACATAATCAAAAGATTAAAAAAAAAATCACTTGGTAGAGAGCTACCAAGCTTTCCATTAAATGAAACTATCTTTTGTAAAAATTGTGTTTTAAACAAATAGATGAACATGTCTTTTGATTCAAAAAAGCATGTATGTATATGTAAGCTCTTAGACTTGATTCACATGGATCTCTTCAAATTAACAAGAACTCACAATTTAAGGGAAAGCAGTAAAATTTAGTGATTATTGAGGATTTCTCTATCAATTTTCCTAGCAAATAAAAGTGATACAATTAAGAGTTTGTCAAGTTTGCTAAAAAAGTACAAATATAAAACAAAAGAAACATTGAAGCCATTTGATCATGCTAGGGAATTTATGAATATAGAATTTGTAACTTAATTTGAAGAATATGGTATTAACTATAATTGTTCAACTCCCCATATGACTCAACTAAAAGGTATAGTCAAAAGACAAAAATGAGGGTGATGCACAATGAGAGTGGAATTTAAATGTATATTTGCCTGCTATATCATCAACCAAGTCTTTATCAAACTTTTTGTTGAATAAGACTCCATATGAGTTATATAAGAATGAGAAACCTAATATATCTTATTCCACATATTGGTAGCAAATGTTTTGTACTAAAGAAAGGAAATGAAAACTTTAGTTTGATACAAGAGTAAATGATTATATATTCTTAAGATACTCATCTACTAGCAAGACTTATCAAGTCTTGAACAAGAACAGCTACACTATAATAGAATCCATCAATATTTGGTTCAATGATGACATTAAAGCCAATGCTCACATAAAAGATGGTGATAATGTGATCCATGGCAAGGGAAGGGACTAGGGTTTCATGAGATAAGACAGAGAGAAGATATTAGCTCTATTGGTGTTGAGTTAGGGGTACATGTGTTGAAGCAACCCCATCAAAATATTCTAAAGAGATCTATCAATAAGGAAGAGTTAGACCATAGGCCAGCAACACCTATGGGCTTATAAATTATTAGATGGCCTGGTTCCTTATCTAAAATTTGCTAAGGAATAATTTCACATGCTAAGTGCACATAGCATTATATTACGTGTTACGTTTATATCAAATCTAAGGGGAATATTCCATTTTTATATAACAAACTTATTCTACTATAAAAGCCCTATAAGAGGCAATAGAAAAATTTATGAAAAGAAACAAAATATTGCTTCCTTGAAATAGCCATATCTAGCCATCTTTGCATTTAGAGCTAATCTTTGCATTTTCCTTCTCTACGTTTACATTATTGTCTTGAATTACATTAAAAAAAGCACATACACACAAATAGTTTAGCTATACCAATTGGTATCAAAGCATAGATGATTCCTTATGCTCTTTACTATAAGCACAAGGTTAAAAAATTGAGTTATAGAAGAAGGAACGAGATGATAGACATAAACAATGGGTGAAATCTTTCACTGAGATGACTAATAGATAGTAAACATTGTTGGATAAGCATAGTGATTCTTTGGTGGATCTTGAACATTAGTTGTAGGAGCTTAAGACTAAGGATACTCCTCATGCCACCCTTATGTTCAAGATTGGAAATAATAGGAAGGCTCCATCCTTCCTACTTTACCTAATCCTTTTGCTCAAGAGTATATGACTTATCAAATACCAACTAAATCCACACAGTTGTCATGCCCTACTTTCAATAGAGCTGACTTATGATCTTAGCATATCAAGTCTGAGCACTACTTTGAGTTGGATGGTACCCTAGAGAATTATTGTGTATAGATTGCTACAATGCACCTGGAAAGGATGGTGTTGCAGTGGTATTACTCCTTTGTGAGGAATAGGCACGAAGCTTCTCCAATTTCTTCAGAAGAATTGTCTAGGGGGTTACAGTAGAGGTTTGGTGCATGTAGTAATGAGGACCCTACATTAGAAATCAAAGAATTGCATTAGCAAACATCTTTTGCAAGAATATATTGCAAGTTCCTTTTTTACCTTAGTACCTCTACCTAAACCTAACTAAATAAATTTTTCCCTTAGAGGATTGAAATCAGAATTACAATATCCCATACGTATGTTTCAAGCACAAACCTTACATAAAGTATACACTTTAGCCAAACTATAAGAAGTAACCCTTAACTCTTCCAAAATCAACCTCAAAACTGCTTGACCCCTTTCAATAGCCCACAACAAACATCAATACCTAACCAAAACTACACCTAACCCCAAACACTATAATATACCCATATACACTCCTAAATAGCAACCAGCAAGACCTGTAAATACCCCCACTACACCCATCAAACAACCAAGTTACATTAGCCCTAAAGGACTTAAGGAGAAAAGAAGGAAGCGCCAATGTTTTTGGTGCGATGAACCATTTAGCCCCAAACATAAATGTAAGAAGAAAGGGATTTGTATGCTAGTAATAGAAGGGGATGAAGAGGAAGTTGTAGTGGAAGAAGATGAGCATTTAGCAAATGATCATGTTCTAGAAGATGAGTTGTCAATGTTGACACTCCATTATTTGGGGTGTAGTAGGGAATATAAGGTGATTAAATTCCAAGGATATCATAAAAAGAAGAAACTAGAAGTACTAGTTGATAGTGGTAGCTCATTTAACCATTTGGATATAAGGGTAGCTAAAGGAATGGGTTGTGTGTTTAAGGATGCAAAGCCAATACGCATAGCCTTAGTTGATGGATTTCCTCTAGAAACCAACAGCAAGATATTATAGTTTGAATTGTTTATTTAGGAGAATGTATTCACCCTTGAAGTTTATATCTTTCCCTTATATGGGTATGATATGGTTCTTAAAATTCCGTAGTTAACACAGTTGGGCAATATTATTAGAAATTTCCCACAGCAATTGATGGTGTTCTAGTACATAAGCAACCCTTGCTCCTTGTGTAGCCAAGAGGATTCTCTTAAGATAGCTGAAGGTAAGAGTATTACCAAATTACTCACTAAGGGTAGTCCTTTATTTCAATGTAAGATGGTATAAGTACATAGTTTACAAGTTGAAACTGGTAGTAAACAAATTGTACATCCTACTTTAGTTGAGTTGATAAATGACTATTATGGGCTATTTAAAGAACCATATGCTTTATCACCTACTAAGAAACATAATCACCAAATTCCTCTAAAAGATGAAGCTATAATGGTTAATTTAAGGCTTTATCGACACTCAATGGCATAGAAAAACATGATGGAGAACATGGTGAAAGAGATGTTAAAGCAAAGCATTATTAGACCCAGCCAAAGTCCTTTTTCATCCCCGATAGTTTTGGTTAAAAAGAAAGAAAATTCATGGAGAATGTGCATAGACTACCATAAATTAAATAAGTTGACAATCAAGAATCAATACCTCATACCTTTGGTAGAAGATCTAATGCGTCTTCGAGGTCGAAAACATAAAGAAGCACCACAACAGAAAGGAACCAAAAGAAAACAAAAGGGGATTAGCAAAATCTAGGAAGCTACCAACTAGATATAACACACCAATCAATCCTACTCGGCCTATAATGTACTAGATATAATTCACCAATCCAAACTATAAGGTCACTCACAATTACTTCTTACTAAAGGGAATAGATAAAAGTTAAGGATAAATAAGAACACTAAGCTTGCTCACAAAAAGGAAACTTGTAGTATTCAATAATGCAATGTTGATTTCTACGTACAGACAAATGAGGTTTATATACTAGCCCCACTAGGGTTACAAGCATATATGGAAAAGATAAAAGGGTAATTTACAATTGGAATACATGAATGATACTAAAAAGGATAAAAGGAACAAAAAATATTTTGTACGGAAAAGAAAAGAATCCTTTTGGAATGTTGTGCCCTTAGATACATATTGCATAGTGGTTAGCATATGGAGAATGATACAATTTCAATAAGGTAAAGGAAAAGAATGTACAATCGGAGTCGAGCTGATCTGGTTCAGGTCGGAGCCCGATTACTAAAGGATGTCCAAACCTCTTCAAGTCGAGTATCTCGTAGTTAAGCTCGGCTTGGGGTCTAACGCTAGTCGAGTCAGGAGCTCGATTAGGATAGACGTTTAAGGCTGGTCTACTTAGATTTTGTTTGGGTCATGGTATGGCTGCTAGGTAGGTCAACCTATACATTCAACAAATCAGCACGTCTACTCAGCTGCTCGAAAACTATGTTAGCACTTATGAAAGTTCGATACTTAGGTCGATAGTAGAGTGAGAGATGGAGGTTAGAATAGAAATCATCATCCTGAATGGGGCTTCAAGCTAATATCCTCTACACGAGTCCTTGGAGTCCTCTAGCTTGACTATACGTAATTAGTCTGAGGAGTTGATTCCTATCATCTACTTGGGGGTCAAAAAGATTTTTCTTCAAATCTAAAATCTAAAGTCATCTCTGGCTCTTGTTCAATCACAACCTCTATGGGCTCTATTTTTGGCTAATGGGGAATTAAGTCAGATACATTAAGGGTGAAGGAAACACCATAGTTCTCGAACAATTCAACCTAGTAAGCGTTACAGTCGATCTTCTTCAAGACCTTGAATAGACCATCAGCTTATGGAGATAGCTTGCTTTGTCTCAAGTGCAGAAACCATTCTCGGCTCAGATGAATCTATACTAGGTCTCCTGGTCTGAAAGAAACAGTTCAATGGCCTTAGCTAACAATCTCTTGTTGCTTCTGATTAAACTTAGCAATCTTCCTTGTTACGAACTAACATAGCTCTTGTAATTCTTAGGCTCGGTTAACTCTAGATTGACTCTCGTCAACAATTGTAGGGGTATCAATCAAATCTAAGGGAATATTAGGGTTAAGGCCATTGATGACCTTGAAAGGAGTCTTCCCAATGTTGCTATGGACAATTCGGTCATATACAAACTTCACAACTAGTAGACACAGATCCTAATCTTTCAAGTTCTTTCCCATGATAGCTCAAAGTAAGTTACCTAGTGACTTGTTCACCACTTTAGTTTGAAGGTAGCTACTAAAGTTGAACACAAGATTAGTCCCAAGTCTTCTTCAAAGAGTCTTCCAAAAATAGCTCAAAAATTTGGTATTGCAATCTAAAACAATAGTTTTCGGCACTCCATGTAATCGAACAACTTCCTGCAAAAACAAATCAACAATATATAGAACATTGTTAGTTTGTTAGCATGGGATGAAGTGTACCATTTTGCTAAAATGGTCCACTACAACAAAGATTAAATCTTTTCCCCTAGATATTCAAGGCAACCCTAGCACAAAATCTATGCTAAGGTCGACCTAAGGTAAGGTCAATGTTGGTAAGGGCATATACTCTCCATGGCGCTCTCTTTTACCCTTAGCCCTCTTGTATTCTTCACAACTACCAACTACCTTATAGACATCCTTGGCTAAGCAAGGCTAATAAAAGTTCTATTTCAATAGATTAGCTATTTTGGTCTCTCTAAAATGACCAAATAATCCATCATTATAAGCTTCCCTCACCAATAGCTCACGCATGGAATGGCTAGGCATGCATAGCCTTCTTCCTTTGAATAGATAGCCATCCTTGGAATAATATCCTCTAACAACAACTCCTTCACTATACTACTTAAGAATGGCGCCAAAATGAGGGTCACGAGCATACTACTCAATGATAAGTGAAAATCCTAATAATTTCATTTGTAAGGTGGTCAGTAAGGTTTGTTGATGTGGCTGAGCATCAGCAACCACATTGGCGCTTCCTGTCTTGTAACGAATCACATATGAAAAGCCTTTAATAAACTCTAGCTGCTTTGCTTGCTTATTGGAAAGTTTATTCTGACTCCCAAGATACATTAATGATTCATGATCAATATAAATTACAAACTCTCGTGGTAGTATATAGTGTTGCCAAACAGTAAGAGCTTGAAAAAGAAAAAACAACTCTTTCTCATATATAAAATAGTTCAACGTGATACCACTAAACTTCTTACGATGGTAGGCAACCAGTCATCGTTCTTATAACGGGATGGCACTAATTCCAATGCCTGACACATTGCATTCCAACTCAAATTGTTTGTCAAAATTGGGCAAAGCTAGGACAAGGGTAAAGGTGAGCTTTTCTTTAATCTTCCTAAAGCTTTGCTCAACTTAGTCATTCTATTGGAATCTATCACTCTTCTTTGTTAACCCGGTCAAAGGGGATGCAATAATGCTAAAATTCTTGATAAATCACCTATAGAAAGAAGCAAGATTGGTTAATATGATTACAAGCCCAAAAATACCATTTATCGCTACCGACTTGGTCTTATGTTATCGTAACCTTATAATTGACTCAAATAAGCTTTAGTTCTAAACTAAAACCCTAAAAATTATACTTTTCAAACTTAAACAACATCTTATTTTATACCTAAAATACTAGTCTTATATTATCTTATCAAATACCATAATAGTATTGTTTACTATTTTACATATTAGGTCAATATATAAGCTTATATTAGGAAAATATGTAATAAATTGTATATGAGCCCAATTAATTCCACAAAAAACCAGATAAACTCACAAAAATATTTAGTGTAATTAATGATCATTAGTTATACTAAACTAGCTATTATTAATTTGACCAAAATAGCAATTTTAGCTCTAAATTACAAAAAAAAATTAGGGAAAATAAACAAATTTAAGTACGAGATAAAATTGAGTATTTCGAATATCCTTATAAACCTCCAGAAGTCAAAAACATGTAGGGCTCATTCATTAATTTCATCAAAAACCAATTATTTCAACAAATAGTCAAAACTCTCAATTTAATTCAAAATAAATACAATAAATAGTAAACATAGAGATTTTCAAAAATTCTTGTTACTACAATTTAATACATTATGTAAATGTGTTATAAAAAAAAATTTCGTATTAAAATAACATTATTTAATATTTTGAAAATTTTATTTACAATTCATCAAAACATAGCATGTTCTTAAGAAAGTATCCTAAATCAATGTTATTTCAAGAAAATAAAATTACCACATGAAATTGCATGTAAAATAACCTAAGGAAACCAAATTTCATAATTTTATGAGCTAATTTGATATTTTTCATAAATTAATGAAAATCATGCACAAAAATTTGACTCACCTATGCATAGTGCTCCAACCACCACCATTTGTCGGCCCACTTTCTCTCTCCACCAAACGTTTAAGTCCTAAATAGCTCTTTATCAAGTTGCTTATAGCCTTAGGAAACATAATTAACCTTATTTTCCCACTATTTTCTTTTTTTTTTCCTAATTTTATAAAATTATATTCTTCTATTTCCAAGTTTCTAAAAAATTGCAAATAAGGTTTAGGGTCCTCTTTATAGGATTTAGAATTTTCGCATGTCAAAAAGTAGGTTGACACATGTCATTTCTCTATTTTCCTAAGTGTTTACTAGGTGTCATATGTCAATTCCTTGTTAATTAGGTGTTAACACATCACTCTAAATAATTCTCAAGCTGCAACATCATTTGATGACTTGTCCATTCATTTTTTTAATTAATTTCCCATTATTTTATATTAATTTACCTTATTTTAATAATTTATTATTATATGTATATATTTAATACATATAATGTGTATTCTATGTAAATACATGTATATTACATATAATTCAACTTCATCTATTATTTGTGAAAGTTAATTAACTTATCTCTAATATCTTACTATATCTTAAAGCTGGAATTTCATGTTTTCAATAATTATTAGCTTTATTGATAAATTGACATTTTTATCAAATTAGTCCTTTTATATAGCTTATTTCAAGAAATTGACTTTACTAAAATACTTCACCTAACTTTTCTAGCCTTACTATGAAATTTCAACTAAAACGAATAACATTGCCCAACGCTCTAAATTTAGGAGCTTAAATTCTAAGGTTACTGTATTGACTAGAAAACCTAGGGTATTACAAAACACCCCCTAAACATATCAAACCTTAAGACTCCCTACACTTTGACCATAATATGACTTTTTTTTTAACCTAAAAAAGAATAGTCATTTAAATTACCAATTTATCAAAGTTTAAAGAGTTAGAAACTATACTTTGAAAGTTCAGGAAGTCAATCTGCACCTAAGTTAAAGTTTAGGATAGTTATTTGCATTTTTCCCTTAAATTGACATGATTGTATTTGGTTCAACTAACAAAGTTTTGTGTAAGGAATTTACTAAACTAATGTGCATTGACTTTGAAGTGGGTCTTCTAGGAGACTTAACCTTCTTTTTAGGCTTACAAATAAAGCAAAGGGCTTAAGGGACGTTGCTCATTAGTCTAAATATGCCTCACAGATCATAAAAAAGTACAACATGGAAACCTCCTAATACGTTGCTACACCAATAGGAGTAAGTGATAAGCTAGACAAAGATGAATCAAGTAAATTAATATGCCAAAAGACATATATAGGTATAATAGGATCTCTTCTCGATATAAATGCATCAAGACCAAATTTACTTTTCAATGTGTACTTGTGTGCACGATATCAATCAAATCTTAAAGAATCATATTTGAGTGTTGTTACACAAATTTTGAAATATTTAGCTCATAGAATGAAATTATGATTATCCATACCAACGTATATATCAAGTCACACATGCAAAAATAAAAACACTGGTTAGACTAAGACATTCCCCTAAAGACCGGATAGTAACTATCAGTTAAGGCAACATTACTTTTGGCTAAGCAATTGAATTATCACTTTTCAAATAAAATTAAACTATAAGTATTAAAACTAAATATACTAATGATCTATAAGGTAATAAGATATGTGAACAAAAATTTTAGGTTATCATTTGGGAAAATTACATATGCTTTAGTATATATTAGGGTTAATTATTTGAGGTTCCTATTAGATTCATAAGGATCTCCTTCCTTTTTGAGTCTTTAGTAATCCTATTTTGATGTTAGCTTTCCTTTTAAGTTTCCAAATTCATATCTATTAGATATGTAAGATAATACTTTTCACAAATTCAAATATCCCAATTAAAATCAACTAACCTATATATCCTTATATCAAGATAACCAATTTTAATTACATTGAGTTCATAAATCCTAGATTTAAATTAGCATGCATGTACCCAAATCATAATTGAATTCAACCTCTTTCAACTTTTATATGAATCTTTCGTTCATTTTCAGTTTTTTAGTAACTATTTTGAAAACGAGTCATTAGCCTCATAAACAAGTTCATAAGTCATAAAAATTAAATACTAAGAACATTTAAAAAGTTAAATAATAACATACAAAGATTCATAATAAAAGTAATCCATCAACTCATCAATTCTAGAGAAAGAATTTAGTCCATAACATGCAATGGAAAAGTTAACAAAAAAGATCAAATTAGTTTTAGCATGAAGACATCTATTATAGATATATAATTTCGAAAGTTTTTTCAATGGTCACAACTTTTCAATTTTACATCTATTTATAATATATGATTTTAGAAGTCACATAACACCTCTTCAATATTTCTTAACAAGTACAACTCCTTATAAAACTACTATATATTTATTGCACATTCTTTCTATCTTGTTTCTAGCTTTTTTTTTTTTCTCCTCTCCTTCTCTTTCTCTCCAAATCACTCACATTATTTCTTTTTTGGCCAAACTCAATCGAAATCTTTCCCAATAATGCTATTTTCTTGGGTAATTTTTCCATTAATAATTAGGACAAGTTTTAATTGAAGGCAAATTTTCTCGACCTACAATCCCTAATTGACTTTTGCAAATGCTCTATCTATTGTAATAATTTATTCTTTTTTCAATTTTATTTACTTTATTTACACATTCCGTTAATAGAGAGAATATGCATGATATTTTCATTTTCCAATTTGTATATAATGCAATGAAATTTAGTCTTAAACAAAAACACTATTACTAATGATACATTATGTCTTCTTATTCCTCTAATCATTCTTTTTTATTTGCTTTGCTTACCTTTACCAATCTATCCTTTTAATTTTCTCATTTTATTGCCTTGAATCATTATACTATTGTATGTAGAAATGTATATAAGATTTTAAATTTTCATTCCTCATATGTTTTCGTATGTTAAAAAATGTTATGTAATATTGTTACTTTTACATCAAATAATTCTTCCATCTTTTGGTTCTTTTAAATATAGTGTTTTTTTTTTTATTAGCCAATTGATAATTATGTGGAATAGATCCAATTAAACAAAATTAAATGGAAAGTTGCCAATTCACGGTTCACTTTTTTAACCATTATAAAATCTTCCTTCTGCATTTTTAGTAGTTTCTTTACCCCAATTTCAATTATATTTACTTTTCAAATATTTCAATAGAAGTTAGAATAATCGGATATTTAATTGAACATTTTGGAAATGATAAAACTAACATAAATGTTCTTCTTTGCAAAGGATATTTCATATACTGCCTTTTTAGAGTTATATCAAATTATTTAAATTTAGTCTTTGTTATTGTACCTCATTGGTATGTTACCTTTTCTTTTTTTATGGTATTATTTGTAATTTTACTTTAAGTCATTAATATTCTCCTAAAAGAAACCATTTCTCTTATTTCACCTAAAACTAGGAGTAAGCGAATAATTTTGTCAAACAAGGTATCCACCTAAACCTTACTTGACTAGGTAAGCTTTAGGTGGGTAATTAAGATCACAGAATAGGTTCCAAGTAATGATTTCTTGAAACCTATTCTCATAGAGTAAGGTACGAATAAAAAGTCTTAGTACCATATACCTACCCTGAAACTTATACTTTAAAGCATACCATATGTAGTTTTCAAGGTCCCCATCCTATAATTGTAATTAAATAAAATTAATAAATAAAAGATACAATCTCATCAAAATCAAGCAAAGCCCAATTAATTAGAAACCCTAAACTAAATGTTCATCCCTTCCCTTCCCTTTCATCTTTCGACTTTAGTCTTTACTCCATCATCATTTTCATTGTTTTCTTTCTACTCCTTCCTCCTTTGCTAAATCCATCATTTAGTAAATTTTATTTTCTATAGTGGAATGGTTTCTTTGTTTTATATTTAACAAAGGATTTGGTAGTATTACTAAAGCAAAATTCAATTTTCTTACAATATAGGGAGATTATTGTAAGGAAAAAAAAATATTTATATTTTATTCCTTTTCCAATCTTATGTCTTCATTTCCCTATGGTTAATTATTTAATTCTATATTATCATCACATCTATAATTATTGAATTATTTAATCCTATGAATCTTTTATCACATTTTAATAAACTTTATAGATCACATATTAAGAACAATGTTTACCATTTTTATTTTTTAAAACAATTCCCTTAAACATCTATGTAATGTAATTATTACAAAATGAATGTTTTATTTATGCAATAATTGTTTTGTACAATACTTTCGCAAAAGTACATCCATAATAATAATAATGTATAAAGAACCATTTAAGGGGAAAAAAAAGTAGAAAATAAACCTCTATATACTTCATTCATTTATGTTATTTGATAGATTGGCTAAATTAAGCAATTGTTTTTTTTTAAAAAAAAAAGGTCAAGTTATTTTTATATTTCGAAAAAATAGGCAAATTGAAATTTATAAAGAAAATTAAAAAAAACCTACATACTGAATACTCTGTACTCTGTATAGTCTATATGGTATAGAGTATCAGGTAGTTCTAAGACACCATAGAGTAGAGTATAGGTATAGGTATGGGTAATAAGTTTCAAAACCTAGATCTACATGCTAGGATATAAGTAAGACCTTATACCTTATCCATCCGTACCTATTTACCTCTACTTAAAACTATTTACAAGCATAGTATTCACATAATTTTTTAAACATCTAAATGTTGAACAATAATAAAATAATTATGTAAGGCTACAATGTATAATATATTTGTATAGTTAAATGATAATATTCGCCCTAATTTTACAACATATATTATTAATATATTCATTTTAGTAATCTTTTATGTAAATATTAAAGACAAGTCCTTATTTATGTTTGTTTAGTTCATGTATTTATGACCAGTAATATGTTATATCGAGCATGTACAAAAGTGCTTAAGTAGTGCGTATTTGAGAATAAATATTGTATTACTCTTTAGTATTTACTATCAATATTAGGTTCAATTACTTGTGATTGCAAGAAAGAGAGAGAGACTACAATCTGACACAAAGTCAATTAGATGCTTTCGAGTTTAATGGAGATGGTGGAATTGAACCTATAATTACTGTGCCACTAATAAAAATATAACCAATAAATCTCGTGCAATATGTGAATATTGGCTTAGAATTTTAATAAAGATAAAAATTTTATTTTGGAATATCATAGTTAATATCTTAACAATACATAATTAAATAAAAAATGAATATATTATAAAATTATGAAACTTCATTGCTTTTCATAAAATGGTATTTTATTTTGAAATGATTATAACATTTAAATATATTATTGAAATATTATGTATGTGAAGAGTTGTCATTTAGCATTATATTAGGGTTTTCTTTTTTTTTCTTTTGGCTAGCAGAATCAGGTTAATGTTGCAATATTTAAAAGGTTTCATCATTTACTTAAAAAAGATTTTTTTAAATAAAAAAAAAGTTTTTTTCAGTATTGTACCTCTTGGATCTTGCTTTTCCCATCAATAGTACTTATTCGTGTTAACTTTGTTTCATTATATATTTTTTTAAATTACCATGTATTATAATATCTAATTTTGGAAGATTTTATTATTTATACCCCTTCAATACAAATGTATTTTTGTAAATACTTTTTGTAGATAATGAAAAGAATAGCAACATTTACACATATTAATATAAAATGACATAATTTTAGATTTTTTTTAATAATTGTAACTTTTCTTTCATGTATAGATGTAGAAAGATGACCAATATTATACAACATTAATAGTTTAAGTTTAAATTTAATAACAGTAACTATTTTATTCAAAGGATATATACTTTATGCAAAAAAGTTTGATGGAATTGTGACCTTTACTTGAGAAGTTGTAACTTTTATATTTTATATGATTCACACAAAGTAATATAACCAATAGTTTAAATTTAACAATAGTAATTATATTTTTCAAAATGATTTATTAACTTAAATTATTAATATATTAATTAGTATATTATTTTATATATGTAAATAATTTACATTGAAATCTGCATATGGAGGGCATCTTTTAACTAGTTTATAATAATTGCTAAAGGCTTAATTAGTCTTCTTAATATTTCTTGAACTCCGTGTGGCCTCGGGATTAATGTGTAAATGGCTATGGAAAGAAAAATAAAACGGTGGATTGCGTTGCCGCGTGAATTATATATAATTCACGTGGATCCTTTGGACATCAATTGCTTTGGTTTCTGGATTTGGCTTGCTATCTAACGGACCATATCAAATGCACTGGACGGTGGAGCAAAGATAACATCGAAAATCCTGAGCTGTTAATTTGTTTCGTTGAACATGTCTCAATATTTATTTCTATTGACCATCATGGAAACTACACTTGGAATCTTCTGGACCGAGAGCAACCCTTCAACAGGTGGGTTGGACGTTATGGGCCGTTGATATGTGAGCATCCATTGGTCCTTTTCCGTTTGTACTTGATTTACTATAAAAAATATATAATTTTCTGGTTATCATCTAAGAATTCAAGTGGAAACTTAAAAGCCTTTTCGATCGGAATTTAGATCCTTTCCGTTTCTTTTTTTCAATTTTTTTTTAATTTATAAAGGAATAGTTAAAATTTTCCTGATTTTTAAAATAACTTATAAAGTTACTTGATTTCATCATTTTTTTTAATCTCAACTATAAATTACACATAATAACATCTTAACTGCATAAATTAAAAAAAAATTAAATAAAGATATATCCATTTCCGATAAAATGTACATTGACACTTTCCAACTCCGGAGAGATATGATGATTTTTTGGTTCACCAAAAAGCAAAACACAGTGGCTGTATCAACGACGTAGGTAGAATATGTCTCCTTGGGTAATTGTGCTACACAAATTTTGTGAATATAACAACAGTTAAGTGATTATAATTTCAAAATTAAAAATATACCTTTTTTCTTATTTCCAAAGTGCTATTGATATTTCTAAAAATCCCATTCATACTTGTCGACCTAAATACATAGAAATTTGATACTTTTTTTTAATCAAAGAAATTTGATACTATATATTATAGATCACGTTAATAAGGAAAAATCTTAATAGATTTTGTTCCAACAAGTTCTTAAGTTGCACATTTATTTACTAACAGAAGGGATTTAATAAGTATTATACACCGGCTGGAAGTAAATGTGATACGTAACTACCAATTGAGTTTGAATACGTAATTTGATAGTAAGTAATTAACTAAAATTCTACTGCACATATTGTCAAATGTTTAAATATAATTAATAGTTATATACCATGTATACTTACACGTGGCATATACTATATATTGTATCTCTTTCAATTTACTAAACCCTTTAAAAAGAACATTTTAAATACTAACCTTAGAATTTGCCAATTGTTTTGAGAAAGTAAGTTTTTTCCTCTATAAGACTAAACCGATGTTTTTGGTCGAAAATATTGTTATATTTAAAATTTCATATTACACCCATTTGGCTTCCAAAAAAAAAGAAAAAAAAAGTTAAAAATCATATATAAATATATATATATATGTTATTAAAATCGATTAGGATTTAAGTAACCATCTATCATTTATAATCTTTTGAAATTACCTACTTAATCCTAATATGGTACGATTCAACAAAAATACCAATATTAAAATAAATTTATTAAATTATAAATAGTATTCATTATCCATAAATTGGTCCAACTTATCTCTCCAGTCTCTCTCCCCTCCCCTCCCCTCTCCTCTCACCCCATGTTTTGTCAAGGCCATCAACTATCCCTGCTTCCACAAACTATTACTATCCTGAAATTTCAGCTCCTTCTCTCTTCAATGTTTCATTTTCTTCTCTTTTCCGTCTTCTAAAAACCAACCTCAAATCATCTAAACCCTACAGATCCTTTTATCAAATCCAACTCATACTGTAAATGTCACATATACGCTCTCCCTTAGGCATAAATTTCCGAACAGTTTGTGTAGTCAAGGGTACTTGGTTTTTTTTTTTTTTTTCCTATTAAGAGAGAATGAAATTGATCCTTATTTTTCATTTTTTGGACTTTGTTGCTTCAATTGATGATAAAATTGTATAAAGTGATGGTAAATACTCAAAACCATCGCTAGTTTTTGAACTTAAAGATCTCATCTTTTATGTTTCATTATTCCTTTTGCACTTCATTTTTATCTTAAAATTTCATGTTATTTGTAATACTATGGCTTTAAAGTTAATTCTTTAATATATTTAGCACTATTGATTTTGAGTAAGAGTACACAAAGAGCGATTCATGTGAACTATAGATGAAGTTGATAACTTTTAGTATTCCGTTATCAATATTTCATTTCTAATTAGAAGAACAATTAAGAATTGGGATTCCAATTTTAAAAAGTAATTTTGACTTTTGATTATTGATTCAATATTCGATAATAGTACTTTCTATGGAATTTTAGGTACTTGAGTTTGATTGTAATGCAGTGAGAAAATCAAAATAATTCTTACTGATGCTCATTCATCAGTGTAAATCCCTAAAAAAATTGGAAAATTTTGAAACAATGATCCAATTCATTTTGTGCATAAAAAATTTCATAAAATTTTGATGGCACTAGCATCTCTTTATTGGTGTTAGATTATTATCCTTATATTGCTTAATCAAATCTCTCTGAAACCATGATTTTAATATTTGCATGGTAAGTGTTATCATATTTAGATGTGGTCTGAATGTATTTATCTTCTCCTACATGACTAAGAAAAAAAGAAAAAAGGATTCCATTCATCTTAATTACTGTGTTTAGATAAGTGCTGTTGAAAATTACAACTAGGATTTTGTATTACATTTACGACCGCTTAACTTATGTTATGGTGTGAATCGAATGCATGCAATAGTATTCTTGCTTTTGCCTTGTTACCTAATGAGAAACAAATTCCAACCAATGCAACTATTTGATAATCGCCCATAAGTTAATGTTTTGATGTTTTTCTTCTTGAAAAGAGAAAATAAAGTTTGTCTTTAACAAATTTCAACTTTAATTTGAGTGTGGTTTGTTGTTGCAAATAAAATAAGAGACTTTAAACTCATGATGAGGAGTGAAAGGCATCTATTTGCACTTGGCACTATAAAGCATAAAGTTTTAGTCTTTTTATCTATAAGTTTCAACTTTTATGTTATCTTTGTTTCTTTAATATAAAATTTTGCATTTTTTTTGTTGTTTTTGGTGTTTTTCCCTTTCTTCCTTCCTTGACATTTATTTATTGTATTAATTCAATTTTTTTGCTAAGTTATGTATATATATATATAAATATATATGTTTGTTCAAATTTTGAGTTTTATTGTAGATTTAGCTCTAAGATGGACTTTTGCATTTACAAACATCATTTTGATAGAGATTAAGTCGTGGCCTCACAATAATCATCCAATCAAATTCATTGACAGTATGAAAGTAAGACCACAAAGTACTTCAAGTACATGTTTTATGTAGATTTTGAGGTAAGTGATGGACATCAAGATGCATACTTAATGGTAGAGATTCATGAATTCATGTCTTTCTCAAGGGTTTTTCGATGTTATCCTATGAATATAACCCCTCTATGAGAGCAAATAAGGGTATTTTAATTTGATTGGAATTAGAAAAAGTATAATTGTAGTTACTTGCTTTTGTTTATAGGCAAAAAAGACTCACTTTTGTAATTTTTATTTTATTTTAGAATAACTATTGTTTATTTTAGTCAAATACATATGCTATATAATGCTCAATCATTATTGTATATTCAACTTTAATTGTGATTTAGTATCTCAAATATCATCAATTTCTTTACTTAGTCTTGATTATTATTAGCTTTCTTCTCCGTTAGTTATTCTTTTTTTTTTTCTTCTTCTTCTTATTTTTTTCTTAGTCTCATCTCTTAATTTTTAGGCTAATGTTAGATACAATTCAACCTATTTTATTTACAAAACATTTATCATATTTCTATAGGAGTAATGGTTGCTTAATTATCCATATTGCATATGTTTGTATCCAAATTCTCCTTTTTGAGAAATTTACACAAACACAAACAATGTTTATCTAGGTAATAATAGTATTATTTAGTTGCCTACATCTATTCACCATCTCCTATTTATTTGTTTTTCTTTTCTTTTTGCTATGCTTACTAGTTAAAGCTATATTGTAAGGCAACTACATTTCCATCTACTATTCAATATATTTTATTTTTCAATCCCACTTTTAATCCATTTATGTAGCAACTAAACTTTAATGTTTTTTTTCCCTATTTGTTTAAATATTCTTTTTTTTTTCTTTTTGTTGAAGGAAAATTCATTCAAATATCCATTTGTTTACATTTTTCTATTTAAATTCTCCAAGCAAATGTTGACTTCTTCAATATGGTAAATTTGTTACAAATAGCATATCTTTAGTGTAATATTTTATTTCCTTTTTTTAATAGGCATTTTTACCAATTGTTTATGATAAGCAAAAATGAAATGGACATAACTCTTACAAATGATATTGCTCAAATTTTATATTATTATGCTACCCATTGAAACATGATATTGAAATCTTCCAACTTAAATGACGTAAATATGTTATTGAATAATAAAATATTATTTTTCTATATAAAAAATTGATAACTTTGTCAATTATGGCAATGACCTTTTTTTCTTACCATTTTGAAATGTTGTTTGCACCAATCATTCTATAGAGAGTTTTACGCTAGCCAAATGTATTAGTAAACATAATCTATATTACATAAGAGAAATTAATGGATGTGAAAAAGTATAATGAAAAAAATATATGGATTAAAATGTTTATTAGCATAAGAAGCTTAATAACTCAATTATTGAAATAATAATTTTAGATGGAAATATCTTATTTTTAATGTATTGTTTGGTCTCTTTCTTAAATCATTGGTAATATTTATGTTTGTATATAATAACATGAATGTTATTAATTTTATTGTATGAGTTTGGCTAATTTTTGATACACATCATGATTGTTCGTCTATTTTAACAAATAAGTATAACATATACATGTCTTTTTTTACATAATTTATGAATTTTTTTCTTAAATGATCAATCATGTATATAGTTTGATTAGGTCATCATTTATGCATTATTTTGTTAATGTTAGCCAAATGTAATTTTTGCACGCACTACTAGTCTTCTTTTATTAGAAAAACCTACATCTTTTAAGTTTTTAAAACAACTCATGTCTCTCTCCCTCTCACATAATTCTCATTTAGTCTGTTATTTTTCTCTCTTTAGGCTTTTGCTCTGACCGACACCTCTCTCTCTCTCTCTCTCTCTCTAATTTGTATGTATGAGGCTTTTCCCAAAAAAAAAAAAAAAAAGATCATAATGGAAAGAAAGTCTACAAGGCTATTCAAAAAGATGAGCACAATCATAAGAAAAGGAAAGTGGAAGACATTTGAGATTATTATGGATGAATGCTCACCCTGTTCAAGCGGTCTGGTGGACGATGACTCGAAAATAATGGAAATTATTCATCCAACCCTTGTAACGTCCTAACCTATTCTCTCTTTTACTTTTTTAGGCATTAGTCCCTGGGTTCTTGAATGTTTTTTGTGACGGACTTGTTTTGTTAATGTTGATGACTCCAAAATGGTGGGAATGGACTTGTCGATATGGTGGTTAGGGAGGCTATTTATTCTATTAGAAGTAGTTTTTATGAGTTGTTGACAAGGTTGTTCCTTAGTAATATGCTAGATGACCATTTTGGTGAGAATGACAAAGCTTTGGTTAAAAAGATTGGCATGCAAAAGGTTGTGCTAACGGAGGATATAGCATAAAATTTGAGCCTGGAAATTAGTGGTACTATTTGTTATGATTACAAGAGTGTAAAAGAGAACCATAAGACTCTTCTAAATTTGTCTAGTACCCTAGAGGTCGTGAAACATAACCGGAACACTTAATTTTCCTTTTGATGTGAAAACACTGCACTACATTTTGCTGAAGGGAATTACAGCGTACATAGGCTTGAAAACTTCTAGAACTGAGCCTAATCCTTATCTACTTACAGCTATCACCAAACGAATACGTGCCCACGTTCTACATGTTCTATTGATTGTGTTGGCTAAGATGAAAAAGAGGAGCAATCTAGGTTTTGGTTTGCTAATAACTAAATGGTTAGAGCTTAAGGTTGTTGACTTGACTGCCGTCTCTATGGACATGAAGGACTGCAAGGATATTGGACCTGTTATCTTAAAAAGTATTCTATGAGTGTTATAGATGGGTGTTGGTATGATTAGGATGGGACTTTACTATTTTCTCATCAAGTCTTTGATGGAAAGGCAAAAAGTTCATGTGCAAATAGAGAAGGTAGAAGCAACGTCTCCAGTCATTCGGAATCTCACACCTCTTTTGATTAGGATATGCTTGACTTTTTTCCATGATGTGAATATTTGTCTTAACTCAAATTGTTTCTATTGTAGAGAACCAGCAGCACCAAGTGTACAAATCCATGGATCACATTACACGTAGCCTTTGCCATGTCTCTTGCAGCTTCAGCACAGTAGTAGAGACTCTGGGAAAAATCTTAAATAGATTAGGTCATATAGATGGTTGTCTTACGAAGATTAGTCTAAAACCGGGCCCTTATTGATCCTCTTTTCCCTTGAGATGATGAAGCTAAAATGGGGAAGAAGAGCATAGTAGGAAAATTAGGAAAAGCACTAGAAGTTGACATTGACATGGACATGGTCAAGAATGAGGAGATAATTGCAAAAATCATCTCATCTGTCTAGAAGGTAGCATAGTTGAGGGGTGATGGAGATGCATCTAGGATGGCATATGTTGCATGAATTTCAGGGGATATCTTACAAGGAAGATAAAGGCATTTTACCGGAGGAGGTAGATACAAGGTTGGAGCGGTCAAACAAGGTTATGTTTACAAGGTTAAGGAGTGAAGTAGTTAGAGGTGTAGCCAAGAAGGTTTGATAGTTTGGAAGTTTTTAAAGCTTAGAAAACATTTTATTTCTACTTAAGTTTCAAAGACTTCATATTCATCTAATAATGTGTTATATTTTCTTAAAATACTATATTTCTTAAAACACGAGCAGAATCTTAGTTTAAGCCTACCTTTGCATACCTCTGTTACTCTTTAGGAGGCATCTGCCCTAAATAAACTACCTACCTCGCAGTGTCCTACCCCCCCTGAATTATCAGTGCGGCAGTTAGGCATCCTTAGACGAAAGAGTGGTCTTTCAGGATTATTCATTGTATGTCACCACCTCCTACCTATCCTACATATTCGATCAAGGTTGTCACTGTAAGGCTATAGTTAAGGTGCACGAGGTCTTACCATCTAGCCATTGGTACTCCGCATATTCACAGAGAATTCAATTTCACCGGGTCCTTGTCAGAGATAGCAGGGCAGTCGTTACACCATTCATACAGGTCGCTACTTATGCAATAAGGAATTTCACTACCTTAGGATAGTTAGAGTTACTACCACCATTTATCAAAGCTTCCATTAAAAGCTTATAACACTTCTCCTTCCGACTTCCAGCACCAGGCAGTTGTCAAACTCTACACATCGTGTTACCACTTAGTAGAGTCTTGTGTTTTTAATAAGTAGTCGCTACCCCTTGGTATGTGCTGCTTTCCTAATCAAAAGATAGGAGAGCACCCCTTCTCCCGAAGTTACGAGGTCATTTTACCAAGTTCCTTCGACATGGTTCTCTCAAGTGCCTTAGTATACTCTACTTGTTCACCTGTGACTGTTTGGGGTATAGTCAGTTTACCAACAAGATCACCCTCCCAATTCAAAGTTTTTTTCTTGGAAGTTTAAACCTTGTTGACTATGACAACAATCATGACAATAAACAAACTCGCAACTATGAGCGCCAATCGCATAGGGCAACCAAGCCAAGCCAAGTCAAAAAGGCTTTAATGACTCAAGGTTTATATTAGGGAAAGGAGAGTGAAGGGAAGAGGGGGGCAACCCTCGACCCAATCATCTAATTCGCTCCAACAGATAGGCATGGTTCTATAGTCAAAGCAACTTTGTCACTTTCGTTTACCCATCGGATGGCAACCCTTTCAAGGGTTCCTTGGGGACCGATTCACTTTGCGTAGATTGACTGATGTAGAAAGCCTTCCATTAGTAGGCAATCATGTTTTTCATAGGATTTCTCGTTACTTATGTCAGCATTCTCACTTTTGATATCTCCAAGTGTTGTCACCAAAAACCTTCCCTAATTGACAGAACGTCTCGCTAATGACACTTGAAAAAGTTGCTTTCAAGGTCTCATCACTTCGGTGAATCGCTTGAGCCTTGATACATTTTCAATGCTAAGGAGCTAGACCAGTGAACTATTATGCTTTCTTCAAAGGATGGCTGCTTCTAAGCCTACCTCCTAGTTGTTATCACTCAATCACTTCCTTTTCCACTAAGTGATTGCTTAAGGACCTTAGCATACAATCTGGGCTATTTCCCTCTCGACTTTGGATCTTAGCACCCCAAAAGTTTATTTGTATGGGTAATAAAGTTATTTTATTTTAAATAGCTGGATGTGCAAGAGGCAAATGTGACTATCTATATCAATTCTTCACCTTGGAACATCACTTTGATAAAAACAATTTGACCGTCTCTCTTTTGAAAAACTGCTCAGGTAGGAACAAAAAAAGCCAGCAGTTGTGTACAGAGAATAGGCTATTCGAGTGAAGGTTTTCTTTCAACGTATTCTAAACCTGAAGACTGAATGACTACTACGACATCTAATATAAGCTCAAGGAAGGATTAAACAACCACTATTAGGGGAGATAAGAATCTCTATCATTACTTCATCAAAAGACATCAAGCACGAAAGCAACGAGTGTGCTAGTGAGTCACAAGTAAAGGAAAGAAGGACATGAGAGGCATAGCATAGAGAGAACTCAAAGACAAGACATGAGAGGCATGGCATAGAGAGGACTCAAAGACAAGACAATACTCAGACCCTAGAAATTTGATCTTCATTGGCCTTACTGTCCGTAGATCGCTTAGTCTCCTTTAAAGGTGAAGCACATATGAAGGTAAGTCATGCTATCTCAGATCAAACATCAAAAGGGAAGGGGAGGTTAATAAGGCAAGCCATACCTTACCATTTCATTCAGTTGGTCTCTTTGTCCTTGTTCATAGCATGACCCACTCACAACGGCAAGCTGATTCTCACAAAGGCTTATAACAACTTGCTTTGTGTTTGCAGACCTTTTTATTAGAGCTTTTTGAATCCTCATGAATGAAATGAGGTCGAATATGTACTCAACAGTGGTTTGATACATCACCTTTCTTGGCTCAATCCTAAGCATTCAAGCAAGATAGGAAGATCATGACCCTTCCGTCATTGCTCTCACTATTGTACCTTTCAAAAGAGATTATAAGCAAGGAATCTACCCCTCCCCGTCTTGGAGACTAGACAGACTCAAATAATCAATGTATTCATTATACCCTTCCCCTTGATTTGACTTTAAATGAGCCTCAAACCTCGCTTTGTTTAATCATGAACAAATGATCAATGCCTTGCCCTTAATCTACAAGGGCTTCTAATGAGAAAGCTAGACTTGGTTAATAGGTCAAAACTCCTTTGGGTATGAAGGTAAGCCATAAAAAGCAAGAGGCTAAGCAACACTCCTCCCTTATCGTTATTACTAGCTCTAAGCCTATTGTCCCCGAAGGCGAATCTCAACACTGGCTTTGGAAAAGCATACCTTGACTATTCGAAGACAATGGATTGGTTCTAGTTCAATTCCAGGTAAAAAAGCCCATTACTCCTTCCAATATTCATTACCTCCTCCCATTTATTCTCTCCATGTAAGGCTTCAGTAGGCAAGCTATAAACCATAGTTTTTACGCCTACATGAACTAAGCTTCGCCCCTTGAATCTTGATATCCTATTTCTAATGTAAAAAGAAGGAAGAAAGACCTTCTAATTCCTAGTATTTAGTTAGGAGCGAGCCTGAGTAGGTTGTCCTCTCATCTTTAGTTCCTTTTTTACTTCACAAGTGCTTAGGTAGCCCTCACAGTGAGAGTTAAGCTTACCTCATACTCTAATATGTAAAAGGAGTAACAAATTTCTTAAATGGATCCGAAGTGAAGTCGGATTCATGTCATGCTTGCAAGGATTCAAATTAGTAAGTCGGAATCCTAAAAAAATATGATATAAATAAAAAAGGGTTAACTATTTTACTGTTAGATAACTTTAACTTATTAAAGATTAAGGCTCAACTAAAAAGAGGATGGAATTTACCCATGCCATGTAGGAGATCCCCATATACCTAAGAATGAAGCCAGTTAAGGAAGGGCTGCTTTTTGTGGAGCAAAACCTTAAGTACATTTCTATGCATGTTAAATTATATCTTAACTTCAATTTCTAAAAGATCTAATGCACTACTCAAATAAGCTACCATTTGAAAAAAAAAAAAATTCCTTCTACTTATAGCTTAACCTTTCAACTTACTAGATGATCTATAAGATAGATGCGGAACGAGTGCTTATAGATAGACCTCCTCAGGAATGACTCCTAATACAAATTAGATTCTCATTTTGCACCTAATACCATATTCTCCTTAAGTCCTGGGCAAGAAGCTTAGGTGAATCCCTTAGAGCCTAGCTTCAGATTAAATTCTTGAAAACAATTTTATCACATGCGGCAAATCAAATTCTTTAACCTCTCTAAGAGTTTATGAGTATAAAGATCCAAGCAGCCTTTATTCCGCATCAACAAGAAAGTGCTAACATGCTAATAGGTCGCATCAATTTCTTATTTTAATTTGTCATATAAGAGCGGAAATGCCAACATCTATCCTATGTACAACTAAGTTCAGCAGTAGCATGAATAAAGTGAGCATTCATCTCAAGAGCATGAAAAAATAAGTACCACTAAGAGAGCATTCGAAGACTAATGATTTTCCCAGATCGAGTTTTGACCGTCTTTCATCAAGAACAGTAACAACAATAAAGCAATCAATCCAATAGGTAAGCAGCGGCTGCTTAACAGCTAATTCAATAACAGTAGCA
Organism: Lumnitzera littorea; assembly: GCA_024138015.1. Classification (NCBI taxonomy): domain Eukaryota; kingdom Viridiplantae; phylum Streptophyta; class Magnoliopsida; order Myrtales; family Combretaceae; genus Lumnitzera; species Lumnitzera littorea. The sequence continues at coordinate 56,790,456 of JAMXBB010000012.1, read as the reverse complement.
ATGGATAAGATCCTAAGGCTATTTCTATCAAACTTGTGAAAGTACTTACCTAACTGTGAGAACTCGTTAGCCCTTATCAATTATTGTATGCCAATGCTTGATAAAAAAACCTCCTAAGATGAGCACTCATCTAATATCAAATCAATCAGTAGATTTGACTTCCCTTCCCCTATACCATGGTCGAAAGGGATAGCCTATCTATAGAAGAGAGAGTACGAGCCCACAGACTTAATTTAGTTTAGACACGGATCAAATGCCTTTACGCTATAGGCTATGTTAAGCATGCTTCTTTGATAGAAAACAACCTCTTTTTCTTTCTATAACAACAATTGCAACTATAAAGGGTAAAGCAGTAAAGCTCTCTATCAACAATAGGGGGGTCGTTCTCCTTTGTCAACTCCTTGCTTCTATCATTGACTTTTTCAACCGAGCCTAACCAAAGCATCACAACAACATCCAAAGGTTACCTTTGTCAATGCTACAACTGAGGCGAACGGAATTCAGTAGAGGCTCAAAGAGTGGCTTACTAAGCATAGGGCCAAAGGCAGCTTTGCTCATGAGTTAGTGATCAAGTGGAAAAGGACCTGCTAACTTCTTTTCTTTCTAGAGTATACTTGCTTGTAGCTCCCTATTGATATAAAAGGGGATGAAGTGAAGGGTGAAAGATAAATAAGAAGTAAGTCTTGAGGAAGTACAGAGCTACCCTTAGGTAGTTCTACACTAAGTGTAATCAATTGTCCTTCCTTTATAGATTGAACTACCATAACTCCACTCAATCAATAAAGTAAATTCCATACAAAAAGTTGCGTTATTTCAATATAATAATCTTTTATTTTAAATTAATATGAGCTATCTCAATGAGAGCGTTTCGGGGGGGGATTGCTAATTATAATTAGAGTGCAGTTCCATCACTCCAAAATTAGTAGGTTCATACCCTCCTTAATGGGAATCATGCTACAGGACCCCTAACCTGCAGCTGAGCCAAAGGACTAAAGTGGCTGACACAACGAGTCCTCATGTTCCAACCAACCCCTGCCAAGGCCAAATACTTACTTGCCGAGTCAACTCTAATGCCGTGTCGTATGACCGCCCTTTATTCTATAACATGCCAAGTTGATGATTACTCTCTATTGTTAAGCCGCTCAATCACTCGACATCATTCTTGCCGAAAAGTCAAGAGAGAGAATTCGGACTAATTAAGCCATCTCTGCTCAAATAAGCCCATCTGTCCATACTTTTTGTCCACATCTCCTAAAGACCCCGCCAATGCCACATCACCACATATACAATATCACATGTAGAATCTGTAGCACCAATAATTATTTTCCTTGTATATTCATTTTTTTCCCTTTGTAACATGTACATTACCCCTTTAGGAAATGCCCTTTTTGTCTTTTCCCTTTTAGGCAAGTTACCCTAGTTTATGGATATAAATACCCATGTACTTGCAGTTGCAAAATAATCAAATTACCTTTAATACACTTGAGTACTTCCTTCCTTGCGTAAACACTGTTTGTTTACTCTCGGCATCGCTCTTATATTTTCCCTTAAGTAAGGTTAAGTGGCGAGTAACCTCACCAAACCAATTCATGCGTCATATAGAATTATGCCATGAGTCCTCGGAAGTTCCTTTGGTGCATCATATCCTCTAGAACTATTCATGGGATTTTACTTACTGCTCCATTCACCTTTGTCACTCTTTTTGTACCTTTCCCCATTAGTCCTTTTTCGAGCTTTCTACAAGCTTGGACTCATTCAATGAATAGCCTTGTCTGTTCTTGGTCACAGTTCACACCTATAAACTTATGGCAAAGAGCTCCCTTCTCTAGGAGGAAAACAAAGAGTTAAAGATAGAATGCAAATCAAGTTGTTATGAGAGTTAAACCTTTAGCTTTAGGTTGAGAGTCGGAATAGGACCCTATAGGAACGACATCCTTATTTACCTAGCTCCATGAGGTGAAGATCAAGCACATCATGACGGAATAGAATTCTAAGTAGAATTGGCAACTGCTTAGCTTTAGCAACTACTATCACTACATAATAAAGCTTTTTACCAATAGAAACAGGATTGAGATAGAAATTGCTATCAAACTCCACTATTGGTATCTCCCTTTCTAGTAATTGCCAACTATCTAGTTTCAAGCCTAGTTTCTCTCATTGATATGGTTTCTATGGCAATTGCTAGTAGCACATTGGAGTTGTAGTAACAGTTATAGGGGTTTGAGGTTGAGATCCAGTTCTAGCCTTGTAAGCCATTAAGAGTTGTCTTAATAGGGAGTTTACTTAATTCATGGGGAGTACTCTTACAGTCAAGCCAAAGCTAGTTGTTGGAATGATAAGCTAATCCGTAGTTTCCCTTAAAGGGCTTTAGAAAAGATTCCTTATTAGGGTTATATAGGTTTATAGCTAAAATAGTACTCCTTGGAAGTACAATAGCTTATAACCATTCTTTCCTTGAAAGTTCGAAGGCTATCTAGTTAGAATGCTGTACTAAGGGTATCTAATCCTTCACGCTTCCTGATGATGGGGTAAGAGTCTTGCCAAGGTTTAGTTTAAGCCTTCCCTCCAATCTAAGTATACTTCCTCCTAGTCTAGCTATAATAAATAGTAAAAAGAAAATTACATTAAGGTTGAGCTCATATAGTAAACAAAGGAGAAGAAGTAATGTCTCAACTGTAAAAAAGAGGAAAACAACAAATTACTAGAAGGCGGTTTCATCACCAAAGTAACAGGTGGAATAGCAAAACTGGACCTTGTTTGTAGCTCTTCTTGCAATAGCTTGCTATGTCAATCCAATTGATAGTCCTAATTAACAAGTAATTAAGCTTAGCTTTCTAATGCCAATAACACCAATAAAGGAAAGGCCAATCATTCATGATACAGGCTAGGTTACTAATATAACTTATAGAGAGCCTAGCCAGTAGATCGATAAAAGTATAGTATTCATATCATATTCATTAATAGCATGATGGGAAGATATCTAAGGCAGCACATATCCATATAGGAGTTAAGTGGTGTCTTGGGTACTCTTTCTTTTATGGATTAGCTCAACACACATTTCTCTATCAATCCATCTTACATTCACAACTAGTCTTTCTACACATACTTCTAATGCCGATATTGAATCCCAAAAAAAGCACAGGAAAAGGAAACTGCTAACTTACTATTGAAGGCATAAATCAATCTTAGAACATCTTTTATATCCAACTCATTCTGCTACAAGGCTACACATAATGCAACTATAAGGTAGGTAATCTCTTCACTTTTAAGGAGAGAGAAGGGAAGGTATGATATTGACTTATTGAGCTATGAGAGTATGAAGGGGTTGATCCCCTACAAAAAAAGGATTAAATCTTGAAAAAAAAATTTGCATTGGATACGTTAAGCAAACGAATGGATTTTTAAAAAATCTGATAAACTACCTTGAGCCTTTTTATTATGTTTTAGCATTATTAGAAAGGGGAGAGAAAGTGAGTAACTTGGTTTCTAATGAAGCACAATATTATGACAAATGTCTTCAAGTTACGGCAAGTGAAGGGAGAATCTAGTGGAAACAAATTATAAAACCCAACATATACCAACCATTAAATAAGAAACTTCGATGATCATAGTCATGCAAATAACAAATGAAATGGAAGATTGTTTATGCTTTGAAACATATTTGAAGTAAATATTTTTAATTGATTGTAATGAGTTACAACTAAAAGAATATATTAGCTAATGAATTGACTTTATCTGAAGAGAAGTTTTTAAATAAAGCTTATTAAAAAACCAATTACAAGTTATATGTTAAAAGGTCTTTTTTTTTTATTAAAGGGAAGGACCTAGTTATGCGCTAAACCAATTTAGAAAAATCAAAAAGCTACTTTTGGTAAGCATATTTGCTATAGTCTACAAATTTTGAATTTTCTATAAACCTTCTTTAACATCAAAAGAAAAATTTTTGAAATCAAAAGATTCTTTCTCAAACACTTTCATGTTTAATTGTTAAGATAATAAAATCAAGGATTTCATCAAAACAATGAGGAATCAAAACATGTAACAATGACATGAAGATAATTCCTTATTGGACAAAGCATAGCATCTATATATTCGAGTCACAAGGATTGAAGAGAAGACACATATGATGTACGTAACCAATACTATCAATGAGAAGTGATCTGTTTTTAGAGATTTCTTTAAGATAATCTAGTATGCTCAAAGACTTAGTATGAGAGAAATGAAGGCATTCTTTGATGAGACAAGTTAGGGTCAAGTTGTTTAAGTGTCAAGAGAACCTAAGAGAATTGAGTTGGTTACAAGAAATATAGCTTCCACTAAGTGTAGCTAGAGTTGTCAAAGTAGCAAAACTCACTTATACTCTTTTTTAAAATGTTATAGCGGCTTCCCAGTGGTCAAACTATTAGTGCCAATAAAGAGGACCTAATATATATAGGTTTATCTCTCTTTCCTTAATGTCTTTATATTGTTTCATTTTATCACCTATTAAGATTATACTTCAATTTACATATACAAGGGTTATAATATTCATGTAGAAGCATACTAATGTGCTTAACTTTCATATTATTTTAAAAGCTTCTACTATACAATTTAAAAGGGGCTAATTTAGAATTTGGACTTAATTTCATAATGCAATAAATCAAACCCCTTATTAATAGGTTATTTTGGTACATAGGCTCCTAAGGCTTATATCGACCAACTTAAGATATTGGCCAAAGTTTTCAGACCTATGTCCAACCTGTTAAAATCCAACTAAGTTCATTTAAACCTTAAGGTAGGCTTTCTCAACAAACCGAGCTGCCACATCTCAGGAATCTTGCAATAAGATCCAGTTTTGCTTACTAAGAGTTTGCTTGGCCTCCAATAGGTCAATAGACCTATGTAGAGTGTTCAACTAAGAGCAAAATCCCACCAATAAAGAAGACAACTTCCCAAAATGGAAAACCAACCTTCTTTATTGACTTTTGAACATCTTGAGATCTACTGTTAATGAGAGATATACTTTCCTATTATATCAAGATCCATATTTCCACTTTCTATATGTATCTTATGATGTCATCCACCACTATAAATGCAAGGTAATCCCCATTGATAAGGGACATATATACATACTCTATTATCATCTTGTTGTTACTCTGCTACATTCATCTTTCACATTTACTGACTTAAGCATTAGAGTAACCTCATCGGACAACCCCTTTGATAGGAATCAAGCAACTGGACCATTGACCCGAGCCCAAGCTCAAGAGCTTAAAGGCTTAACAAAGCACATCCTCTTGTCCCAACATATAGCAGAAGAAGCTGAGCTAATCCTTATTACCGACTTCGCATCTAATAGTGATTGAATACCAACCTGAGTTATACTTTGCTGACAGCTCAGCCAACTTTCCCATCAGCTCATCCATGTCTGTTTCGAGTTGCCCTAAGCACTTCTAAGTTGACACTACCTTAAAGACCTCATAGATCAACTCAAAATCAATAGAATCTAATCATACCTTTTTGTTTGCTTTTACAGAGGCCTTCCTAGTCATTGTTAGCGACATGTCCTAGCCATTCATGTGAAGGAATCTGCAATAGAAGCATCTATTCTGCAAATTTCATTTATACCCTTATCCATTTCTTATACTTTGCTTAATTTAGATAATTGCTTTTAGTTTTTTTTTTTTTAGTAGTTTACCCTAAATTTATAGGTATAAATACCCTTGTATATTGTAGCTACATCATCTATCTAGACATCATATTAGAACATTTCTGAACTTTCTATCTGGTGTTAAGCTTTTGCTTACTACTTCTCTAACTCTTATCCTAACTCTTAAATAAGGTTAGGTGGCAAGTGGCCTTATTAAACTAATTCATGTGCCATATCAAGCTGGTTTGTAAGTCTATGGAGGTTCCTTAGTGTGCCATATCCTTGGGATCATTCGTGGGTATTGCTTAGTTTTCTTTTCTGTTTCACACATTTACCACCTTACATTTCAAGCTTTCGTTAAGTTTAGACCCATCCTCGATACTGCTATGCTTGCCTATTCTTGGCATGGTGTATTATCTTGGCATCAAAGCAGAGGTTCGCTTTCAGTAAGTTACTATTATATTGTGTTGTTACTTCAATCATCGTTTGTGTTTTGAGCATATTGAGTAGTGAGGTAGTTATTGAAGTTGTGTTTGAAATTGCTATGAATGTTTAAGTGAGTGTTCAAAGTGGTAGTTTGTTTCTCTAATAACTATTGTGTAGCACTCTGTCATACTCTTTTTTAAGCTATGGAAAAATAAAACAATTAGCGGCTGTATCTTCTTCAGTGAAGTTAGTATATTGATTAGTTGAAGACTATAAGTGTATTTTTCTTTGAGTAATTCATGTGCTATCTGGTTGTTGTAAACTTAGAGTTGAGCAAAAGAATGACTGATTCTAGTGTTGATACTGGTACTAGAGATGATAAAAGTGAGGTTTGTTACCATGGTCGACAAAATACCCTTAGAAGTTCAGATAAGCAAATCAATGAAGTTGCTAATATGATAGCGAAGCTCACATGAGCAATTTACACATCTATCTCCCGACCTGTTGACAACAATCAAAATACTCCCCAAGCTGCTCCTAAAGTTGTAGGTGCTCCATAATATATCTGACTTGTGCAAAGACAACTCTTAGCTCGAGAAGTCTAAGGTAGAGGAGTAGGAGGCGATGAACAAAGGAGAATAGATTTTGAAGAAGAGTACAATGAAGTAAAAGAGAGAGCACATACCCTGATGCGAATCCACGAACACACAGTAGACATGAACCACGAATGTGTACTCGACGTTCAAGTGGCATGTAGAATAGGAAGTGGAAGGGGGTTTTGACAGTGAATGTGTATAAATATCATGCACCAAGACACAAACACAATTGAGGATTAAGCTCGAAATAAGGTTTGATACAACTCATAAACACTAAATGTCACTCAGGTTTCAAATGACAAATTAAATACAACTCATTAACTCTCTCAAATGAAGGGTTCACCACAATCTTAAGGGCAAGATTGATAAAAACACAAGAGAGATTAAAGAGTAAAGCACACTCAATAATCCGAAATGCAAGCTCAAGGAGCATCAAGAATATCCTTACTTAAAGAGGAATGTTCAAGTGTGATCTTCGCCTGTATATATTTCCAGTTGCCTTAGCTGATTATAAAAGTTGCTATTTATAGTAAATTCTAAAACCCTAAAGGCAAAATTGTAAATAATATACAAAACTACGCATTTAATAATATGGTTGGTATGTAGTCATCCACGCTGCCGTAGGATCAGACCCGAGCAAGGGCCGGTTGGCAATCGAGTGTCCAAGCTGAGGTAAGATGTTTGGAAGTCTTATCATACTTAGCCGAACTCCTAGTGAGGTCAGCCCACAATTGCTACACTTAGGATTGCTTGGCGCTAGCTTTCTCGTGCTATGCCAAGCTGTTCTTTAGCCTTAAGGCTTTGGTTGTTCTATCTCTTGCTGTCTCAACAGACGATAAACCTGATGCCAAATGGTTCCTTCTCTTCCTTTCGTCCTTTCTTTATTAGTTTAGCCTTAGTAAGAGTAAGTTAGTCTCAACTTAAGACAAGTTGGCTTCAATTTCTAGCAAGTCTGCATTGGCTTCTAATAGGTCGGCCTCGACCTAAGGATAGTCGTAGACGGATTCCTATCCTACCCCTTAAGTTGTCGACCATGTAAAGCTTTAGATTCTAAGCTTTAATGGTTCTAAGGATGCTAATGACTATCTCGACTGGGAAGAAAAGGTGGAATGAATCTTTGACTACTATCAAATAAAGACCACGAGAAGGTAAGGACTGCTATTATAGAGTTCTCAGGGTATGCTACAATATGGTGGAGAAAATTTCAAACAATGAGATGGCAAAATGAATATTGAAAATTCAATACTTAGCTCAAGACAAAGAGAGTCCTTAGAGCAAGGTTTGTGCTGAATACCTATTTACAGTGGCACTTTTGCTCGACTCCAAGAATTGAAGTAAGGGAGTTGCACTGTTGATGTATACGTACAAGAATTCCAAATGCTCATGATCTGATGTGAGGTTAGTGAACCTTCATCCCATACTGTATCAAGATTCTTGACTAAACTAAGGTCAGACATGGGAGATGTAGTAGAATTGTAACATTTTATCACACTAGATGAGGTTATAAAAATTGCTCAAGGAGTAGAAAGATAGAGGAGGAGTAAGCTAAGCCGACTTATATAACCCAGTCGACCTATTCAAATTAGTCATCAAGCTTAATATAGTTTGAAAACCAAGTAGGAGGATAGACATCAAAACCAAGTAGAGGAACCAACTAAATGATAGTGAAACACTGCCAAGAACGTTTGAGAAGGGATAAGGGTTAAGACAAAAGACTAAACAAAACAAGTGTTTTAAGTTTCAAGAATTTGGATACATAGCTACCCCATGTCCAAACAAATGAACCATGACTATTAAAGGCAAAGCTCTAAAGATTGAAGTGGATAGTACGGATGAGGAACCTCAAAAAGAAAGGAGAACTAGAAGAAGATACCGAATGTAATGAAGAGTTAGTTGAAGAGGATGTATTTGTTGAGGATCTAGACAAACTAACCTTAGTCATCAAATGAGCAATAAGCATTGAACCATCAATCAAAACAGAACAATGTGAGAACTTATTTCACATCACCTGCAAGGTGAACGAATAAGTATGTACGCTCATAGTAGATAGTTGAAGTTACACTAATGTAGTATCTACCTATATGGTTTAGAAACTTAAGCTACCGACCTTATCACATCCAAGACCATACAAGTAGCATTAGCTAAATGAGAAGGGAGCACTAGATGTCGCTCAACAAGTACTGCTGCTAACCTCCATTGGAAACTACTCTAATGAAATTCTCTATGATGTGCTACCCATGTAAGCATCTCATGTATTGTTGGACCAACCTTGGTTATTTGATTTAAGGGTCATTCATGACAGTTTCAGGAATATGTACATATTTTAGAAAGATTGGAAGAAGATTACCTTGAACCCCATGACCCTGAACCAAGTGAGCAAATTATAAGCCAAGTTAGCCTGAAGATCTAAGAAGACATTGGTACTAAGCTAATTTAAGCTCTAAAAAGCCATTAAATCTAATGCATCGACCTTTTTACTGATCAAAATGTTGTTAGAATTGAAGAAGCAAGTTGTACTACCAAAAGAGGTCTAAGAATTGTTGGATGAGTATGCCAACCTGTTTCCTAAGCAATTACCTAAAGGATTGCCCCCTTTTAGAGGGATAGAACATTGCATTGACTCGATACCAAAAGCCACCTTATCAAATAAGACTATTTATCAGATGAATCTCGAGCAAGCTATTGAGCTCCAGAGGGAAGTCAACAAACTTGTAGGGAAAGGATATGCAAGAGAGAGTCTCAACCCTTACGTACATGTAAGAGAGAGTCTTAACCTTTACGTTATGCCGGCACTTCTTGTGCCGAAGAAGGATGATGCTTAACGTATGTGTATAGATAGTAAAGTTGTGAAAAAAATTATAATCAAGGACATATATCCCATCCTTAGATTAGATGACATGCTTGACAAGTAGAATGGAGCTAGAATCTTTATAAGATCAACCTAAAGTCAAGCTATCATCAAATTCGAATGAGGCAAGAAGATGAGTAGAAGACTACATTTAAAACTCAACATGGTCTTTATGAATTGATGGTAATACCTCTTGGCTTATCAAACACCTTAAGCACTTTCTTAAGATTAATGAATTATGTATTGAGGAATCTGATCAGAAATTGTGTTGTAGTCAACTTTGACAACATCCTTATTTGTAGTGCTAACTTGGACGATCATTCTAGCCATCTCCAAGCTGTATTTGATGTGCTCCGAACCTAGCGAATGTTTGGAAACTTAAAGAAATGTTGTTTTTGTCAAGAGAAAGTGACTTTCTTAGGGTATGTAGTTAGTGGAGTGTGATAATCCCCAGGTTCTAAAGCCCCTAAATTTAAGGCATTGGTCGACATTGACCAAACTAAGTGAAAATTTATGACTAGATAATAAAAATTAAAAAAATTTATTATGTGAAGTCAGATCACTAAAATAATACATATAGAAGAAATAATTAAATAAAGTCTCGGGTTAACTAGAATCGAAAGTCATTTAAATAGTGAAGTTTATGACTATGCTCGGAATAATATTTAAAGATAATATATACTTGGCAAATATAATTTATATATTAAATACATATAAAATAAGGACTAAATTTGATAAGGAATAGAGCCTTATAGAAGCTTAGAAGTCCCTTATAGAAACGTATGTTTATGAGGGAATAACATAAAATAAGACAAGAATAGATGAAATTTAAATATTTATTGGTGGTTTTCAATGAACCAAGGGCAACCTTGGTTTTGGGTCTTATTAAACAAAACCAAGGTTAGCACATCGTGTTGTGTAGGAAACAAGGATAGCCCACAATATGTAGAACATGGTTTTCTTGAAATCACTTAACACATGACAAGTTTGTCCCCCACATCACCTACTATATAAACACTAAACCCACATACTTTTAAACTTTTTGAACAGATTGAGAGCTTAAGGAAACTTTGGAATAAAATATGGAGTTTTTGAGAATTTAGGAAAAATAATATAAAATTTTGAAATTTAGTGCAGAAATTTGATTGAGTGGAGACCACCATTTAGCAACAACCTAACACCATACCACCACCATACCTTGACAGAAGAGGTAGCGGTTTGGCCTGCCGAGAAGCCCCTATTGCCGAAGCAAGCTATACCAGTGAGTCTTCTTTTATACCTGTTTTTTGATAAACTTTTTAAAACATTAAATTAACTTGAAAAATTATAAAAAAATTTTATTCCCAAGTTATTTTTAGTGTACTTTCATGGAAAAATACGAGTTTTTCAAAATACACATGGTTCATATATCTCTTTTAAGAAACGAGCCGTTCCGAGCATATTTCCAATCTAATTTTCAAAAGGGCAAATGATGTTATTTTAAGCTAAAACTTCTCTATAAATTCCTCATAATATTTATTTTTAAGTTATGTTAAAAGTTTTCCCTAATTTTCTTGGTAGAATTTTGTTAATTTTGATTTACCAAAAATTGCCTAATTTGGAAATTTCAAAAAAATAGTTGATCTTCAAGTATCTTTGGCCAAATCTGAGTTCTTTTCACAGTTTTGGTGTTAGAATGATTTTTCATGAAGTTACATGTGATTTTGAGGCAAAAAGTAGTCAAACGAGTGATTTATCACGATTTTTACAAGCTTAAAAATATCATTTTTATAAAACCAGAAGGATAACGTGTTGAAATGAGCATGCATAGGTTTTTACAAAATTTTTCAAATCTAGAATTTGTCATTTAAAATGCTATTTCTGCTGGTATATGTCCAAAATTGCTAAGTCATAATTATCTAAGGAGTTTTAGTGAGTTTAGGCATTATTTGGCCCTATAGAAGCTTCTGTAGAAGATTGACATGAAAGCCTTAATGTGACAGTCAGTAGAAGATTCCCTAAAAGGTCTCTAGTGAGATACCAATTGGGTAAACTAAAATGAATCTAAGTAGAGGCTTAAGTAGAAGGTTTCCTGGTGAAATATAAAGTGAAAACTCAAGATGGATTTTTAGTAGAAGCTTTCCTAACCATGAAGCCTAAAACCAACCTTAAGTAGAAGGTTGAGTAAAAGGTACTAGTAATGAAGTAAATGAAGACTCCACCCTAGCAGAAGGTTTTGTAGAAGGTAAGGAACATAATATAAGGATCATGTAGATGGTCATGAAGGTCCTAGGTACTAATAAAGTGTTCTTATCTAAATAATTATGGTGCTCATCCTTAACTTATAAAGATACTTCAAGATTAAATAAGCACTTAGAAGCTTAATCATAAACTAAAGTATGAATCTAGATTATTGGTCATCAAGATAATTTCAAACCTGAAGACAATACTTGATATGATGAGTAAGTAGATATTATGTGTTTAGGAGTAGACTGTTATCTACTCAATTGGTTGCAAGTTTGTGTAATTTTACTGTAATGTGCTTAGTTATCTTAAATCTTGGAAATGCTGCTTGCTAAATATATGATGATTGTGTACTTAGTTAACTGAACTTCACAGGGAAGCTTAACTATATGATTGTTGATTGTAGAAGAAGTTACTAGGACATAATCTGACCTTAGAAGATATTAGGAAAATGGTTCAACCTTTAAGGTATTCACTTAAGTGAACCCAATATAAGGTTTTAGCTACAAGGATAAAGTATTCCAAAGAAGGATTAGGTTAACCGAATAACATATGCTACAAAACTAAGGTATGTTGCTTAGTATTGTGCTAACTTATTTCTTAGTACATTTATGGCAAGGTACGAAAATGAACCATAAGTCAAAGTTTCTAAAATAAGGCATTACTAGGCTAAGCTGGGTTTCTTTCAACATATAGAACTACATCAACAAAATCTTCTAACCATGTGGTTAGCGAAGCTAAATCTTTGGCTAATTATTGTAGTCCTAGGCTTGAATTATTCAAAGATCCCTTAGCAACTTCTAGTTACCTTAAGCTAAGCTAGGATATCGGTATCAATGCATTTGTCCATGTGCATAAGCATAGCATGCATGAAATTCTTGGCTAGGAAATATCAATATATGCTTATAATGTCTAACCCTTTTACAAGGATTATTAGCCCATTTATACAGAATGGTAAAGGGGCCCCATTTGTTGGACTTGCTCGTGTTGTATCTATTATTATCCACTCTCACTTAGTTCATAGTGAATTAAATGGATATGTGTTGTATCTATAGATCAAGGTAAAGCATAGAAGGGGCACCATTACCTTTAGGGAGAAAGACCTTTTTAGAGCGCTAGTGATAAGGATTAAGGATTGATTACGTGCTCCCAAACCCGAGGGCACTCTCAGATGGTTCGCCAAGTTATTCGAGGTGAATTAAGCTCCAAGGAGCAGTGCTTGCCCCAATCCAATATGTCAAGCTACTTTACTCTCTATGCCATCCAAGATGGTGCCAAGGAGATCAACCAGCGTGCCGAGTCGACCCTCCACTTAACTGTAATCCAAGCGCCAAATCTGAATGCAACAATCCCCACTATGCTAAGACTGAGCAGAACTATCAAGAGCTGACCATCCAAAGTCAATCCTAATGTGAGCCATCCCTAAACCAACCACTGTCTAGCCCTTTCTAACACCAAACAAGCCTAAACCGAGGTCTACCCCTACCCGGACCATAATACTGTCAAAATCACAGTAAAAACACACGCGCACTGTTCTTTACTAACATCCATACTATCCTTTCTAACAAAGGACGCCCGCGTTCCTTCTTTTGCATGATTTCATATTTTCCTTGTAAATTATTCTTTTATTTTTAGCATATAAGAACTATTCTTTTTTAATTTCTGTAACTTAGGATTTTCCCTAAAAGGACGATATAAATATAGTCATATTATAAAAGTCAAGGACATCTTAATATAGAGAATACACTGAACTTTTTCACTCTCAAGCTAAGTGTCCCTCTTACTCTTAAGCTACTCTTATCTAGCCCATTCAAGTATGAACTAGTAGCGAGTGACCTCCAGCCATACTTGTGTGTAATATCAAGTGTGACCTAAGCTCATGTGAGCTGCTAATGCATCATATCCTTCATTGGTGCACGGGAACCCCTTACTCAACGTTTGACTATCATTTACCTTTCAAGCTATCTTGCAGCTTGGACCCACCCCTTTGGTTACACGTGATATCGGGTCCGTGTGTTTATCTACAAGTCCGTATTATCTTAGTATTAGAGCTTAGCTACATTCAAAGCTAGATTTTGCTACTATGTTCTTTTAATAGTTTGTCATTGCTCTCGTATGTTCTTTTAATAGTTTGCACTATGTTTTCCCCTGTTCTTGATACGCTAAAACAGAGTGTAGTTGACTGTTTGTTTGTTGAGAAATTGTTATTGTGAACATCAATGTTAAATTCAAGTGTACAAGGGACTTTGGGAAACTAAGAAAGTAGTACTCAACATGACCAAGGGCAAGAGGGAAACTTTTCACCTCAATTCGTGGGTAACAGCTTAGATAAGCTTACTGACTTAGTTGCTAGCCTGGTGACTATTATCCAAGAAGACAGACAATGAGCTAAAAATAGCCCCACTAGAGAACGTGAGCAGCAACAACGAGGCAATGGTTAGTTTGGCCTAGTTAATGCCCCAACTCGCTTACCCCAAGCTAAAGGAGTTAGCAGGGATGCTAGACAAAGGTTAGTGCTAGAAGGGATTGAGGAGGGAGCAAAAGGAGTTGGCAAGGCAGAGGAGTACTACAAGCCTAAGGAAAGAAATGTATAAGCCCCTAGAGTTAAAGGACTTAGGATGCGTATCCTAAGTTTTTCTGGAAGTGATGATGTCAAAAACTATCTAAATTAGGTAAATAAGATTGAAAAGCAGTTTGAATGCCACAAAGTACCTGACAATGTAAAGGTTAGACTGGCTATGTTAGAGTTCACTAGTTATGATGCTTTATGGTGGAAGAACTTACAAGCCACTAGAAGAAGGGAAAGAGAATGCGAGATTAGGAGTTAGGATGATATGAAGAGAGTTATGCAGAGAACGTTTATGCCAAGTTATTATCTGTAGGATGCCTTCAAGAGACTCCAAGAACTAAGACAAGGAGCATCGAGTGTAGACGCTTATGTTAAAAAGTTCCAAATACTAATGATCCGATGCGAAGTTGTGGAGCCAAAAGACCAAACTGTATCTTGATTCATTGGCAGATTAAAGTATGAGATTAGGGATGTCTTAGAAACCTTGGATGTTAAAACTCTCGATGATGCAATCCGAGCCACCTAGAAGATAGAAAGGCACCGAATAAGAAGATTTCAACTAAGCGTCAATCGTCCTGGTAGTAGCCGACCTGTTCCAAGCAAACCTATACGAACGAAACCAAACAAAGTCACTAAGATATGACCTACTCAGACTACCCAAGCAAAAGAGAAGGAACCCCTGAGGAAGTTTAAGAAGAGCCAGATTCAGGGCGGAAGACAAGTAAGATCAAGTGTTTCAAATGCTAAGGATTTGGACAGATGATGCTCAATATCCGAACAGGTGGACAATGGTGATCAAAGGCGAGGCATCAACAATAGAGGTCAACAGTACAAGTGAAGAAGTAGAGGAGCTGAAAAAGGACGGACAAGCCAAGCTGTCCGATAAGGAAGTCATCTACAGCGAGGAAGGCAACTTCATGCCAACCACTCTAGTATTGAGGAAGACGATGAGTGTTAGGCCTGTACCTGAAGACGAACAAAGAGAAAATCTCTTCCAGATTGGGTGCAAGGTGAATGAATCACTATGCGCACTGATTATAGATAGTAGGAGATGCACTAATGTAACCTCCGCATTTATGGTCTAACAGCTGAAATTGCCAACCATTCCCCACCCGTAACCTTACAAGCTTCATTAGCTCAATGATAAGGTAGCCCTACAAGTGAACGAGTAGGTGTCTGTACCGATCTGCATTGGCAAGTATCGAGATGAAGTGCTTTGTGATGTACTGCCTATGAGTACGTCTTACATTCTACTTAGATGACCATAGATGTTTGATTGAGCGATTATGTACGACAGTAGGAGGAATACATTCTTTGGAGCATGAAGGAAGAAGGACGAAATTGAGCCCCATGATTGCCAAGCAAGTAAAAACCATGCAATCCCACCTTAGCCGAACCCTAAAGAAGGAGGCTTTGGCACTAACCCGAGCTGAACTAAAAGGAGAAATTGAGCTGGAGGGACTTACCTATCTGCTTGTTTAGAGGCTTTTAGAGGTGAGACCCAAGGAGGAAGAGCTGCCGACCAAGGTAAGAACCCTACTAGAGGACTTTGCCAACCTATTTCCGAAGGAGCTATAGAAGGGTCTACCTCCAATTCAAGGCATCGAGCATGTAATTGACTTGTAGCCAAAAGCTACCCTACCGAACAAGCTTGCCTATAGGCTAAACCTTGAACAAGTTATCGAACTATAGAGGCAAGTAGACAACCGCATGAAGAAAGGGTACATGCATGAGTCCTTGAGCCCCTATGCTATACAAGCCTTATTAGTGCCGAAGAAAGATGGGTCTTAGATGATGTGTATGGATAGCTGAGCCATCAATCGAATCACCATCAAGTATAGGTATCCCATATCCAAGCTTCATGACATGCTAAATGAGTTAAGTAGAGTAAGAGTGTTCTCCAAGATCAATCTTAAATTTGGATATCATCAAATTCAAATGCATAAAGGCAATGAATGGAAGACCACCTTCAAGACACGACATGGTTTGTATGAATGGCTTGTAATGCCATTTAGGTTATCCAATGCGCCAAGCACATTCATACAACTCATGAATCATATGCTCCGAAAGTTACTAGGAAGGTTTGTCGTAGTCTATTTTAACAACATCCTAGTCTACAGTCTCAACCTGAAGACACACCGAGAGTACCTTCGATGAGTGCTTATAAAACTCCAAACCAAACTACTCTACGCTAATATGAAGAAGTGCGATTTATGCCGATTTGAGGTAATCTTCTTTGGATTTGTTGTAAGTGGAGGTGGCATCCGAGTTCATGAAGAGAAGATAAGAGCGATCATAGAATGGCCTGAGCTAACCTATACTATCGACGTAAGAAGCTTCCATGGCCTGGCATCATTCTATTGTCGATTCATAAAGAATTTCAGTAGGATTGTGGCTCCACTCACCGAACTCTCAAAGAAAAATGTTGAATTCAGATGAGGTGAGAAAGAGAGGAGGAGTTTTGAGGAAGTGAAAGAGAGGCTAACTATAGCCCCTATCTTAGCTCTACCAAGCTTCAACAAGATATTTGAAATAGAGTATGAAGCATCTAAACTAGGTATAGGTACTGTGTTGATGCAAGAAGGCCAACCGATTGCTTACTTCAGTGAGAAACTTTGAGGAGCCACACTCAACTATTCCTTCTACGACAAGGAGTTCTACAACAAGGGGTTCTACTCCCTAATCCGAGCCCTAACAGTGTAGCAACACTACCTGCTACCCAAGGAATTCTTGATCTACACCGATCATGAATCATTAAGATATTTAAAGAGCCAATCGAAGTTATCTCGGAGACAGGCCAAGTAGGTTAAGTTCATGGAAGGTTTTTTTTATGTCCTAAAATATAAGAATGGAAAAAACAATGTAATGGCTAATGCCCTATCAAGATGATACACCTTCCTGACCAAACCGCAAATGAGGCTACTTGGTTTTTCAACCATTAAGAATTTGTATGTCGAGGACCCACACTTTGGTCCTATCTACGTCCATTGTAAGGAAGGAAAGATGCTGGACGACTATCACAAGGAGGAATGATACTTATTCGGGAAGAGGAGGCTATGTATCCCAACCTGTTCCACTCGAGAACTGTTAATGTGCAATGTGCATGAATGGGGGATTGACAGGACATTTTGGCCAGTGCCAAACTTATGAGGTATTATCCTCCAACTTCTTTTGGTCAAGGATGAAGAGAGATGTTCAATCTATACTGGAAAGATGTGTGACCTACCGAAAAGCGAAGAGTCAAGCTAAGCAGGGACACTACCAACCTTTACCAATCCTAACCAAACCATGTTTCAAACTGAGTATGGACTTCATGTTAGTATTACCGAGGACTTCCCAAGGAAAGGACTCCATCATGGTGGTTGTAGATCGATTTAGCAAGAAGGCACATTTTGTGCCCTATTCCAAGACTAACGATGCTTCGGCTATCTCTTTTCTTTTCTTGCAGGAGGTGATTAAGCTTTACAGCATACCTAGAACCACAGTTTCGGATTAAGACCCTAAGTTCATGAGCCACTTTTGGAGGACACTTTGGAGGCGATTGGCAACCAAGTTATTGTACAGTACGTCCTGCCATCCACAAACCAATGGGCAGACCGAAGTTATCAACCGAATTATGGGAACTTTGTTACAAGTTGCTATTGGACAAAACATGGCCAATTGGGATATATGTCTGCCAATCATCGAATTTGCCTATAATCAAACTGCCCATAGCATCACAAGCATGTCTCCATTCGAAGTCGCCTATGGGTTCAACCCTAAACTACCATTGGACTAAGCATCCCAACCAATGCTTGATGAAGACCGACCAGCCGTCGAAAGAGTTGAGGCCATCAAAGCCATGCACCAAACAGTTGTGGAGCAATTGGGTCAAGTTGCTATTAAGCTTGAGAAACGAAGTTGAAGACGGAAGAAAAGAGAATTTCAACCAAGCGATTTGGTTTAGATATACCTTAGCAAGAAACGATTCTTAAACTTAAGGAAGAGCAAGCTATTTACCAGAGCCGATAGACCTTTCAGAGTGCTTGAAAAGTTCAATCCTAATGCTTATAGGATTGAATTACCTGAAGGATACGGAGTCTCAAACTCTTTCAACATTGCTGACCTCCAACCTTACACTCTCAAAGACAAGCAAACTGGACCTGAACCAGATTTGATCCAAAATCTTAAACAACTTGAAGGAGATGATAGGGATCAAGGACCGATTACACACTCCCGAGCCCGAGGGCTCTCTCAGATGGTCCGCCAAGCTGTCCGAGGTGAGTTAAGCACCGAAGAGCAATGCTTGCCCCAATCTGATCTGTCGAGCTACTTTGCTCTCCATGCCATCCAAGATGTTACCGAGGTAATTAACCAACACGCCGAGTCGAACCATCCACTTAACCATAGTCTGAGCACCAAATCTAAATGCAGCAATCCCCACTGTGCCAAGGCTAAGTAGAACTATCAGGAGCCAACCATCCGATGTCAACCCCAATGTAAGCCGTCCCTAAACTAACTACTATCCAACCCCTTCTAATGTCGAACACGCCTGAATCGAGGTCTACCCCTGCCCGAACCACAATACTATCAGAATCACAGTAAAAACACACGCGCATTATCCTTTACCAGACATCCATACTATCCTTTCTAACAAATGACGTCCATGTTCCTTCTTTTAAACGATTTCATATTTTCCTTGTAAATTATTCTTTTTTTTTTTAGCAAATAAGGACCATTCTTTTATAATTTATGTAACTTAGGATTTGCCCTAACAGGATGATATAAATACCATCATATTATAAAAGTCAAGGACATCATAATATAGAGAATATACTAAACTTTTTCACTCTCAAGTTAAGTATCCCTTTTACTCTTAAGCTACTCTTATTTAACCTATTCGAGCATGGACTAGTGGCAAGTGACCTCCGGCCATACTTGTGCATAGTATCAAGTATGATGAGCTCGTGTAAGGCATTAGTCTGTCATATCCTTCATTGGTACATGGAAACCCCTAGCTCAACCTTCGACTATCATTAACCTTTCAAGCCATCTTACCGCTTAGACCCACCGCTTTGGTTACACGTGATATCAAGTTCGTATGTTCATTCGCAAGTTCATATTAGTTAGGTTGGAGTCAACTATTTTAGAAGAAGCTTTTGTTGATCAAGGAAATGTATATGTGTGTGTGTGTGTGTGTTAAATAGAAAGGACCTTCATAATGTAAATGAACTTACTGAGGCTTGAACCTCTATTTTGAGAAATTTTAAAGATGTAAAGCCAAACTCTAAATGTAACACTTTTTATGTATAACTTCTTTGGTGTAGCTAGCCTTGTTCTCTATTCTTTAAGTAGGTTAATGGTGGGTTTTGCATTTAGGGCCAAGTAGGGATGTGACATTGAGGAGGAAGTCTCCATGTTGGTGATGTGAAGATCGAAGCTATTGTTGAATGGCTAACCCAAACACTTATGCCGAGGCAAGGAGCTTCCATGGACTAGCTTCCTTTTACCAAGGGTTCATTAAGGGTTTCAACACCATTGTTGAACCCCTTACCAAGCTAACGAAGAAGAATATGGACTTCAAGTAGGGAGAGAAAGAAGAAAGTAGTTTTCCTTAAGTAAAGGAGAGCTTAACCTCTACACTTGTGCTAACCTTACTTGATTTCGAGAAGGTATTTGAGCCAGAGTGCAATGCATCAAGTAATGTATAGGTGCTATACTAATGCGAGAAGGCTAACTATTGCCTATCATAGTGAGAAGCTAAGAGGACCTTAGTTGGATTATTCTGTATATGACAAAGAACTCATTGCACTTATCCAAGCTCTTCAAGTGTGGCAACATTATCTACTATTGAGAGAGTTTGTCATTTATATAGATATGACATATGAGTCCTTGAGATATCTTAGAAGTAAGACTAAGCTATCAAAGAGACAAGCCCGATGGGTTGAATTTTTAAAAGGATTCAATTTTGTGATTAAGTACAAACAAGGAAAAACCAATGTAGTCGCCAATGCCTTATCCAAAATTTATATACTTCTTACCAAGCTGTAGACCATGCTATTAAGGTATGGGAGCATCAAAGAGCAATATCTGCAAGACCCCTATTTTGGTCCTATATTTAGGCGATGTAAAGAAGGAAAAGTAGCAAATGAATATCATGTAGAGAATGACTACCTATTCCCAGGTGGTAAGTTATGTGTGCCAACCTATTCCCTTAGAGAGTTGCAAATGAGAGAAGCTCATTCTGGTGAGCTTTTTGGGCATTTTGAAGAACAAAGGGCATATGAACTACTGAATGGAAGGTTCTTTTAGCTTAAGATGGGGCTAGATGTTCACTGTATAGTTGACAGCTATGCTACTTGTAAAAGAGCCAAAAGCCAGGTCGAACAAGGGAAAACAATACCTTTACCCATCTTAATCAAACCTTGGATTAATTTAAACATTGATTTTGATCTTGAACTACCCAAAGAAAAGGTTCAGTAATGGTCATCATGGACAAATTCAATAAAATGGCACACTTTGTGCCTTATATAAAACTAATGATGCTTTGGCTATCGTTTTTTTGTTATTACAAGATTTAGTTTGCTTACATAGAGTACTAAGGAGTGTAAACGGGGATCCAAGATTTCCAAGCCATTTTTGGAGGATCCTTTGGCATTAAATGGGAACCAAGTTACTTTTTAGCACTTCCTACCACCTTCAGACAAAGGTCGTTGATCGTACCCTAGGTTCATTACTCCGAGCTACAATAAGAAAGAACTTGACATACTGGGATGTATGCTTGCTAGTAGTAAAGTTTGCTTACAAGTGAACCGTACATAGCATTATTAAGCATATACCCTTTGAGATTGTCTATGGCTTTAATCCCAAGCTGCCCCTTGATCACGCCCCAACACCAAAACCAAGCAAGAAGACCTCGATGCTAAGGCTAGAGCCCAATCCTTTCAGCAAATCTACCAAAAAGTTATCCAACAGATTGACCAAACTACCAAGAAGCTAAGGGAAAGAGGAAAGGGAAGGAAAACAATGCAATTCCAACTCAACAACCTAGTATAGCTTCATTTGAGCAAAGAAAGATTTCCAAACAAGAGGAAGAATAAGTTGTTTGCCCAAGCCGAAGGACCTTTTTGAATACTCCAAAAAATCAATGACAATGCATACCAGCTGGAACTACGTAAATACTTTGAAGTTTCTTCTATGTTCAATATTGCGGACTTCAGTCTCTATTAACCTGAAGGAGAATAGAATGAAGACCAGCTTAATTTGATCCCAAATCCTAAGCAATGTTGAGGGGATGATAGGAATCAAGTAATTGGACTGCTAACCCGAGCCCAAGCTCGAGGACTTGAAGGCTTAACAAAGTGCATCCTCTCGCCCCATCCCATAGTAAAAGAAGCCAAGCTGATGGGTTACCGACTACCAGCCCAATCACTCGCATATGCTTCAGAGGTCTCCAATCCTTCACCCGAAGGATTCTTTCCCATCAACCCACTGATAACGAGAAACAATATGCTGAAGGAGGATGGATGAATTCCCTAAGAGCTCTATGTGGCTATACTACACTCTATTCGTTATTGTATGCCAATGCTGACTATCCTCTAGTCAAAAGCTCTATGCCGAGTGATCAAACTTTCAACTGCCAAGAGCCTCCTGCCAAGTAAATGCAGCTAGCTCCTGACCAGGTACTTCTCTTCCGACCTCCTTCTAACTCTCATGGCATCCTTTCACGTCTCGGCTTCTTTGTCACCGCAATACCTTAATTCCTCTCACTTGCTAAGCTTAAAGAACCCTTGTACAGATCTGGTGTCATACTACCACCTATCCTCTTTATCTGACGTTGTATTATTTTTCCTTTTTCGACTTTTGTCCCTTTTACCCATTTTCGTATGTACTAGGAATCCCCTTTTTATATATACCTTCTTGTAATTTCTTTATTTGTAATGTTATCCTAAGAACTTACTATAAATAGTTTCTTCTCCTTATAAGCCAGAATCATCTTACATCATAGATATACATTGAATATACTATACTTATGAGACCATCCTCTCTAAGACCTGTCTTATACACTCTTATCTAATCTTGTTGAGTAGCTCAAGATTAGTGGTGGGTAGACCTTGATATCAACTGGTGCATCATATCAATTGAAGTGTCAAGCCATGTTATGTTCGTAGGTAGGTCATATCCTCCAAGCAACTTCATGTTAGCTACTCTTGTCAATTCATAGACAGACTCATTCTATTTTCTTCGATATTTTGAAAGACCCACTAGTTCAAATCAGCTACCATAAGTCCTAGTGATAGCTAACCTCCTAGGCATATTATATAATCCTAGTATCAAAGCTTAAGGTTGAGATCAAAAGCTATGTGGTATTTATGTATTTAAGAATTTCCTGTATAGAGAGTACTTTTCTAAAACCTCGTTGTGAGAATGTCGAATCCTAACGTTTAAGGAGAAATTAACGATGCTGTGAGTGATGCTCATGGTCGTGGTTAAGTGACCCAACAAACACCCTGTACTATTGATGAACAAAAGCAAGACCTTACTGCTATTGTGGCTAATCTAGTTGTTTCAATACAAAGAGTTCTAAAGACTAGGCTGCATGATTTAATAGGGCTAAGAGATGAGAGATAAGTTGAGGAGGCAGATTAATGAACATGTACCGGAGGCTTTTCATGTGAACCAAGCACTACCCTGACATGCCGATAGAGCCATGAGAAGAAGATTGGAGCTAGATGAGGTGGAAGAGTATGAAGAAGAAGAGGAGCCATATGTTGGCGTTGACAAGCATAAGCTTAAGGCTCCTAAGGGAGCCAAATACGTTAAGGTACAGATTTCAAGCTTCGATGGGTCCAATAGTGTTGACAACTACTTCGACTAGGAAGAGAAGATTGAAAAAATATTCGACTTTTATGATTATGAAGACGCTATTCGTATTCGAGTGGCTGCATTGGAATTTTCTAGGTATGTGGCAATGTGGTGGAAGAAGTTGCAGAATGTTTACATGAGAGCCAAACAAGAAGTCTGAACATGGAATGAAATGAAGAGAGTCCTTAGAAGTAGGTTCATTCTCGAACACTATGAGCAAGACACTTTCAAACGACTCTAAGACTTGAGACAAGGTAGCAGATCAGTAGACAACTACGTCTAAGAGTTTCAGTTGCTCACGATTTGATGTGAAGTTGACGAACTAGATATGCAAACTATAGCGCAATTCATTTCTAGGCTATAGACTAAGATTGGTAACATCGTGGAGCTGTAGAGCCTTATAACTCTAGATAAAGCTATTAGGGTGGTATAGAGAATTGAAAGGCAAAGGCATAACAAGGTTAGTTAAATGCCGAGTAGCCGACCAATGCTGCCAAATAGGAGTGGCATGCTGAGTCGTACAGGGAATGACCGAACATCAAACAATTCCGAGGTAGAACATCGAGGGCAGATGCCAGGCTGACCAAAAGAAGGCCAAGGTAAGGGCAAGGACAGGAAACTTGAGATCTGAAGACACCAAGGTTAGAGCTTAGGAAAAAAGACCCCGAGAAATCAAATGTTTTAAGTGTCTTGGTTATGAACACGTTGCTAGTCAATGTTTGAACCGCTAAGTCATGACTATAAAGGGAGATAAGCCTTAGTTCAAAGTAGAGAGTGCGAGCGAAGGGGAAGAAGAGATGGGAGTTGATTAGATGCTGGAAGAATTTTAGGAAGGTCCCGATGCCGTGACACCTCTTAAGGGCAATGCCAAGTACTACTTTATCATTCATCGATCTCTCAATGCTTTTGTGGCTAATGAGAATGAGCAAAGGGAGAACCTCTTCCATATGAATTGTTAAGCGAATGGCAAGCTATGCACCTTGATCATTGATAGAGTTGTTGTACCAATATCATAGCTCAAGGGGTAGTTAAAGCCTTGAATTTACTAACCCATCCTCACCCTAAGCCATACAAGATTCACTGATTAAACGACAAAGGAGGGTTACACGTTGCTGAGCAAGTGAAGGTACCAATTACCATTGGTGATTGGTACCGGGATGAGGTGTTGTGTAATGTCCTTCCCATGTGCACCTCTTACATATTACTTAGTTGACCATGGTTGTTTGACTTGAGAGTATTACACAATGGGTAAAGGAATACCTACATGTTCTATAAGGATGAGAAGAAAATTATATTGACACCCATGAGTCTTAAGGAAGTGTAAAAAGCCCAAGAGAAGGTTGCTAGATCACTATAGCAAAAGTACTTGGTGATTTCCCAAGCTCAGTTTGTCCGAGAAGTCTCGACCAGAGACTTTATACTCCTCTTAGCCACGAGAATCTTAGAGGTGAGAAGCCGAGAACTTACCTACCGAGGTATAGCAGCTACTTCAAGACTTTGCCAACTTATTTCCTGCCGAGATGCTGAAAGGTTTACCTCCCTTGAGAGGTATCAAGCATTGCATCGACCTCCAACCAGGAGTTGCCTTACCAAACCAACCCACTTACAAGCTCAATCCCAAGCAAGCAACTGAATTGAAGAAACATGTGGATGAGTTAATGGAACGTAGATATGTCAATGAGAGCATGAGCCCTTATACCATACCAGTTGGCTCGTGAGAAAAAGGATGGAAGGTGGAGAATGTACATTGACAACCAGGCCATCAATAAGATCACTATTAAATAACAAAACCCGATCCCGTGACTTGATGATATGCTTGACGAGTTACATGGTGCCTACATCTTTTCTAAGATTGACCTCAAGAGTGGCTACCACCAGATATAAATGAGACTTAGAGATGAATGGAAGACGGCCTTTAAGACAAGAGATGATCCGTTCGAATGGTTGGTGATTTTGTTTAGGCTAACTAACGCACTAAGTACATTTATGCAGCTGATGAATCATGTGCTTAAAACATTGATCGGCAAATGTGTTGTGGTTTATTTTAATGATATTTTAGTCTACGGTACAAACCTCATCACTCATATCGAGCATTTAAGATTGGTGTTCAACATCCTTTGCACCAAGAGATTGTTTGGCAACCTGAAGAAATGTGTGTTCTCTTAAAGCAAGGTTATATTCCTTGGACATGTTGTTTCAGGGAAAGAAGTTCGAGTTGATGACAAGAAAATTAGAGCTATTCTTAAGTGGCCTACACTGACTAGCATTGCTGAGGTCAGGAGCTTCCATGGTCTAGCTTCATTCTATCGGAGATTCATTTGGAACTTCAATTCCATAACTGCGCCGTTAACTGAATTAACCAGGAAAAACATTGAGCTTAGGTGGTCAAAGAAAGCTTAAAAGAGTTTTGAAGATGTGAAGTCCAAGCTAACATCTGCTCCAGTACTCACCCTGACAGATTTCAAGAAAGTTTTTGAGGTTAAATGTGATGCATCTAGTATCAGCGTTAGTGCTGTCCTTATGCAGGAGCGTCGACCCATTGCTTACTTCAGCAAAAAACTCTGAGGTACTACTCTAAATTACTTAGCTTAGAACAAGGAGTTCTACGCCCTTATCTGAACACTACAAAACTGGCAGCATTATCTATTGCTGAGAGAATTCATCATCTACTCGGATCATGAGTCTCTCAAACATCTTTGCGACCAACAGAAGCTTTCTTGACATCAGGCCAAATGGGTTAAGTTCTCAGAGACCTTTTGCTATGTCATCAGATATAAGAAAGGGAGCACCAATACAATGGCTGATGCTTTTTCTCACCATCATACCTTCATCACAATGTTGTAAGCTAAGGTGCTTAAGTTTGGCACTTTACCTAATCACTATGAGCATGATCCACATTTTGAACCCTTAGTGGCCAAGTGCAATATTGGAGGAGTTATAGAAGGGTTCTACTTAAGTCAAGGGTTCTTGATGAAGGGCAAGCAGGTTTGTGTGCCAAGTGGTTCAGTAAGGGAGCTACTCGTTCGAGAAGCTCATGCCAAGGGTTTAGCCAGCCATTTTGGGAAAAGAAGACAATTGAGATATTGAAGGAGCATTTTTACTAGCTTAGGATGATGAAAGATGTACAACGAGTACTTGAAAGGTGCGAGGTATGTAAATATACAAAGGGAAGAAGAGAGCCTTATGGAGAGTATACACCCCTACCTATCCTAGAGCTGTCGTGGATCGATCTAAGCATAGATTCCATGCTTGGCCTCCCCCAAACGCCAAGAAGACACAACTCAATCATGGTGGTGGTCAATCAATTCAACAAGATGAGCTACTTCATTCCCTGCCATAGTACTAATGATATTTTATTCATCATTAACCTTTTTTTGCAAGAATCTATACAACTACATGGAGTGCTAAGGAGTATTGTATCTGACTGTAACTCAAAGTTCACAAGCTTCTTTTGGAAGACCCTATGGAAGAAGCTTGATACTAAACTCCTGTTCAATACTTCTTGTCACCCCTAGATAGACGACTAAACTAAAGTTGCAAATAAAACCATCATTAGCCTCCTACGCGTAACTGTTAGGAAGAATTCACATGAGTGGGATTTATGCCTACCTATCATTAGATTTGCCTACAACCACCCAACTTACAACTCAATTAGAACATCACCATTTAAGGTCGTTTATGGACTTCACCCAAACTTACCCTTAGATTTAATTAGTAGTCCAACTATGCAAGAGGAAAGTTAATCCGACCTACAACGTACCAAGGGACTCCAAAGGTTGCATTAGAAGATTGCTGAACAGTTGACCAAGACTGTGGCTTAATAGTAGGAAGCGATAAGCTAAGGGAGAGACAAGTCATTTATATCCCTAGAGACCTTGTTTAGATCCATCTTAGCAAGGAACGTTCCCTAACAAGAGGACAAACAAACTATCTCCTAGAATGGATGGACCTTACAAGATCCTTAGGAGCATTAATGGTAACGCCTATGAGGTTAAACTGTCCGAAGGTTTCGACGCATCTGCTACATTCAACATCACCAATCTAACTCCCTATGTGCCAAATGATGATAAAGATCATGATTTGGGGACAAATCTCCAACAACCCCGGTGAGCTTATGGTTTATCAACTACCAACCCAATCACTCATACATGCCTCAAAGGCCTCTAATCCCTTACTCAAAGGATTCTTTCTCATCAACCCACCGATGACGAGAAACAGTATGCTAAAAGAGGATGGTTGAATTCCCTAAGAGCTTCGAGTGGCTATACTACACTCTATTCGTTATCGTGTGCCAATGCTAACTATCCTCTGGTCAAAAGCTCTATGTCGACTGATTTGACTTTCAACTATCAAAAGTCTCCTGCCGAGTAAATGCAACTAGCTCCTAGCCAAGTACTTCTCTTCCAACCTCCTTCCAACTCTCATGGCATCCTTTCACATCTCAACTTCTTTGTCACTGCAATACCTTGATTCCTTTCACCTGCTATGCTCAAAGAACCCTTGTACAGATCCAATGTCACACTGCCACCTATCATCTTCATCTAACATTATACTATTTTCCCTTTTTTGTCTTTTGTCCCTTTTACCCCTTTTCGTATGTACTAGGAATCTTCTTTTTGTATATGCTTTCTTGTAATTTATTTATTTGTAATGCTATCCTAAGAACTTACTATAAATAGTTCCTTCACCTTGTAAGCAAGAATCATCTTACATCAATATACATTGAATATACTATACTTGTGAGACCATCCTCTCCAAGACCTTTCTTATACACTCTTATCTAATCTTACCGAGTAGCTCAAGATTAGTGGCAGGTCTTAGGATTAGTGGTGGGTGGACCTTGATATCAACCGGTGCATCATATCAAGTGAAGTGTCAAGTCGTGTTGTATTCATAAGTAGGTCATATCCTCCGAGTAACTTCACATTAGCTACTCTTGTTAGTTCATAGATAGATTCATTCTATTCTCTTCAATATTTCAAAGGACCCACTGGTTCGAATCAATTACAGTAAGTCTTAGTGATAATTAACCTTTTAGGCACATCATAAGCTAATCCTTATTACCGACTTACCAAATGTCGAACCAAGCAACTTCACATCTGACAGTCATTGAATGCCAACCTAAGTTATATTTTATTGATAGCTTAACCAACTTACCAATTAGCTTAGCCATGTCTGTTCCAAGCTACCCCAAGCATTTCCAAGTTGATACCACCTTAAAGACCTTGTAGATCAACTCGAAATCAATAGAATCTAACCGTACCTTTTTTTTTTTTTTTTTTTTTGCTTTTATAAAGACCTTCCCATTCATTGTCAACCACATGTCCCAACCATCCGCATAAAGGAATCCGCAAAGGAACCATCTATTTTGCAAATTTCTTTTATACCCTTATCAATTTCTTGTATTTTGCTTAATTTAAATAATACCCTTTCAGTATTTTCCATTTTTAGTAGGTCACCCTAGATTCACGAGCATAAATACCCTTGTATATTATAGTCACATCATCTATCTAAACATTATATTTAAACATTTCTAAACTTTTCATCTAGTGTAAGCTTTTGCTTATTACCTCTCTAACTCTTATCCTAACCTTTAAGCAAAGTTAGGTAGCAAGTGGCCTCATTGAACTAACTCATGCATCATATCAAGTTGGTTCATGAGTCTATAAAGGTTCCTTAATGTGTCATATCCTTGGGATCATTCATGGGTATTGCTCAGTTTTCTTTTCTGTTTCACACGTTTACCACTAGCATTTTAAGCTTTCAGTAGGCTTAGACCCATCCCCAATACCACTATCCTTGTTTACTCTTCATACAGTGTATCACCTTCATTACTCCACTAACACTTATTTGTTTTGTAGGCCTATCTAAGTGTTTTTAAGGGCTTAGCTAATCCAAATCTCTATTACTAGAATTCTTGAGATTACATCCTTAACCTAACCAACACCCCCCTCCCCCCACTTTGGTACCCCAACTTAGCACTCCACTTGATTACTATTTAGGGCCTACCATGCTAAGTTCACTATAACTCAATCCTTATTAATCATGTTAGGTGTTGATTTGTCTAATCACTGTACCTTTAACAAGATTGTTTGCAATTATGATGTCAAGTCAAGATGGACAGATATGCTTCTATTGATGATGATATCTTTTACCGTTTACTACTATGGACTTTATGTATGTTGGGCTATAACTTTTAACTAACTTTAGATTTTACCAATTTGATTTTTCGAGCTTTTAAATTGAAACTTTATCGAAACTTCTTATGGTATTATTGATCAGGTTTATACAGTATACTACTTGCATAAGTTTCAAAATCATATCTTTTATCATCAAGTAATCATCTAATCATCGTTAAATGTTTTCAAAATCTAATCAAATAATTTCATAATTAAAAATTGAAGTTCCACAATCAAATGGCGTCTTAAGTAAAGGTTTTGAAAACTAATGGATGATCTTATAAAGTAAAATTTGGCTTAAAAACTAATATAATTGTAGTAAGCCTTAGCATATTTCATTTAAGTAGAACATGTGATGAACTATCCTTGCCTTTTTAGGTTTCAAGATGAGAGAAGTTAAGTGGTATCAAATTTATAAGTTAAGATATCTATAAAAACCCATGAAATGCGAATATTAAGGTAGGGAGAATGAGAGTGAGAACTGAGTATGGGTATGTCTGCTTGAATTTGGCTTCATCTTCATGTATTGTAACTAATTGAATAATGAGTATGAAAGTGTTGAATTAATTAGTAAATATGAGGATAATCATGAATCAAATAATTTATTTGTGAAAGTATTCAAACATTTTGAAGTATTTATAAAATAAATGTAATTATTGTTGGATAAATATGGAAATGATATTAAATAAATGTGGAATGATTAAATGTTTATAATTGTAATGAATTATTGAGTACGGAATATAGTGCACGCCTTATGTCTATTAGCTCTTGTTAATGAGATGGTTGACTATGGTTGATCGAAACATTTGGTGTATTTGTGAAATTCAAATATATCATCAACATGAAAACTATAAAATAGATGACAAAAATTATTTCATATTTCCAAAAGCGAATAAACATTCATTTGAATAACTTTTTAGATACTACCATAATAATAAATGACTAGAAATAATAGTAATATACTATAGAATGACTCTAAAAGGATAATATACATCTCACTTTAGCCTTACAGTGAGAGAAACACAACGATGAAGGTATTTGACACGAATAACCTTAAACACAAACCAATAATGACATATGTAACACGTCTTATCCCAAAATTCCTAAAAGGAAACGCAATAAGTTCATTTTAACCACTAATTTCAAAGCACCAATAGTAATGTAAATAATGGGATATAGTAACAAGTGAAAACAATAAAATGTTCTGCAAAGAACAAACATAGCTCATTTAATCCTCTATGTAGGCAATAAAGCAAAGATAGAAGTATTTGAATAAGTATTTAACATCAAATAACAAAGAACATAAGAAAGAAGAAGGGCAAATAATTATGGCAAGATTATAACTAAAAGATAATGGAAATGGTATGTTTCATATTCATATTAACCATATAGATGGGATAGAAAGGCGAATCCATGACCTACTTTAGTATCTATTGAATTGAGTTATCGTGTTGTTAAGCTTGAGTCCTTTATATCAGGTTACATATAATCAAGTGGAGTCATCAAGTGTCTTTGTTGGTCCCAAGTTAGTGAAAGGTCAAGATTCGTTGATATTACTTCTATCGGTATTTGTGCTTAAATGTATGAAGTATCAGCTTTATAAAATTTGAAAAATAATATAACCATAACTAGGTACTTAATGGAAGAAGGATAAAAGGATAAATTAACTAATGATAACCATTTGTATGTAGTGATATTGAGATGAACAAGTATAAGTTCCAAGTACTAATTATAGTATACAATAATGTAGGAAACATCACAATTATTATAACAACAAAAAAATAAAAAAATTGTGCTATTTATATCCAAAAATGCCAAATATGTGTGAATTATTTATAAATGCTTCTAATTACTTATAATATCAAACTCTCTTTTGATTGTTGCACTAATGGTTATTGATTTCTCTTACAATGTTATTTCTAGTAACTTCTTGTATTGCTAGTTTATAGTAAGTTTTGATAGAGAAAAGCTAAACTAACTTTTAGTAAATTTTTGTATTGCGAGTTTGTGATTTCTCTTCTAATTGATGAAATTGATCTTGGGCAAGTAAACATTATGGGAATAAGTTGGATACAATTTGTTTGTGAATGACACTATTATAGATTGGTTTAGAGAGGTGAGGCTTCTACAAAAACAAAGGTAGAGAAAATCCAAAATTGCTTCAATATCCAATCATGTTGTCATTAGTTCCATTGCAACAACTAATTTTGAAACAAGGAGAGGGAAGTGAAGGAGACCATGGAGAGAAGGAAGATTTGGTTCTTAAAGATACTTTCTTCAAATTATTGATCATATGGTCAAAGAGCTTAACATGTTTGCTTTTTTATTATTCTCATTCTTTTTGGGTTAAGATGTGGGTTAGGTTAGAGATTTCTTTTTTTTTTTTTTTTTTTTTGAGATAGCTTGAAATTGTAGGTGCAATTTTTATCTTAAAATATCTTTATGCAATCGATAATAGTAATTATATTCTTAATAATTCTACTAACATTGTTATTAAATTAATTATTTTGTTATTTTGGAAACTATAAAGATTTTAAAAAATCCTCTCTAGCATTTTGAGAAATATTAGAGGAAAAAAAAAAAAAGGATTTAGTATGCCTTCGTTGATTATAGGCATCCTTTTAAACGATCCCAAAACATTAATTTTAATAAGATAACTTTTTTACGTTTATTACCATGTTGTTCAACATTATTTTAGGCTTATGATTTGATTTGCAATGATGTAAATCAATTATGATTTGGATTTTGTCCCAACTATTTTAAACAGATAAGATTTCAATTATTTATATTTATTAGTATTTCATATATAACTTCTCCTTTTTTTTTTTCTCAACTATGATGGAATTAAACTTTATAACTATTTTTTTTTTATTCATTCCATTTTATGAAGTAGCCTACAAAAGGTCTATTCTTATCAATCCTTGTTATAATGAGGAAAAACCTAATTAGATTGTGAACATGTATATTGTACTCACATATTTGGTTTAAGTGGAAGGAAACTATATGGTAAGATTATTGCAACTAGCTACTCACGTGCAATGATATAGAGAAACTTTACTATTAATCATTCTTGATCAATCCAGTGCTTTGATCTTCAATAAGGTGATTCCATTAAAACTTTGACGTCTATCTCAAGTTAGCTAGTACCCTAAATGTCATAAATGAGAGAAGGGGTCTCTTATTTTTAGAGTTTGGAAGTTGATCTTCACCATTAGATGCCTCCAAGATGGATGGTTGAGATTAAGCACCACAAGTGACTACTAGATCACTTATAATAATCCAATAGCCATCATTAACGCCTTCCTTTCTCTTTTAATCTTCATATGCATGGATATGAGGCTTATATAAGGCTTATTTACACAATTTCATTATATAAGGCTTATTTACACCTCCTCAAGGTTTATTAAAGCCAAACAAAGCCCAATGAGCTTTGAAAAGGCCTTTCTCGAGCTTACATTTCGTGCTTGAGATAACTAAGGTTGAAAGTTAAAAATTTGGTCCAACAATCCCTATCCCGAGCCTCACGAGCTACATATCCCTAAGACATTCCTAAAACTAAGCCCAGTTCTCTAGTCTGATACAAGAAAATAGTCTAAAGCATTAAATTGGGTGAAATGCTATTTACTAAAATGACCCTTAATATTTTTTTTCGTTTATATATATTTGCTAAATAGTTTTGATAATATTTCTTAGTGATTTTGGTGTATTTTAAGGGAATTCAATACTTATGAGTTCAAGGTTTTAGGGATTTATTGAGACAAAAAGGAAGAGAATAAATTAAATTTTACTCGATTTGGAGCTAAATTGGAGAAGTTATGAGCTTTAGAAGGTTGACATAGTCTCCAAACATGACCATGTTGAAGTTGTGTTAGTGCGACGAATAGGAGAATTCCTGGCTAAGAGTTACATAAGGAACAAGCACAACCATATTTAGGGGTCATGAGACAATTGTAAATGGAAAGAAAATCAAACACAGCCATGTTGGATAAAGCATGCAAGTAAACACAACCTACTAGGCACAACCGTGTCTAGGTCATGTTGTCTATTATTCCCTATGTTCCAAATAAGGATTGGAAGATTTGAAAGGACATGCTCCACATGTCCTAAAGAACGACTGTGTTGTAAGGTTGTACTATACTTGAAATTAGGGATAAAGTTGTGCACTATATAAAGGAAAAGGAATCTTAGCAAACACTTTCGAGCTCACAAATTGTGGAGGCTCTAGAGCCTAAGAAGACCTAAAAGAGAAATTATTATAATTTCAAGGTTGAGAGATCAATTTGGACGCAAGGAGTTTTGTTAATGATGTTTTTGTCTTACATTATTGCAAAATTTTGTGAGCTTTATGATTAGAGCTAAGTTTGTAGTATCGATTCTAGGATTATCATGTGACTTATCTTCATTTTTTAAGTGCAATGAAGTCTTTAATTTCTTTATTCAATTGTGTGTTCTTGAATTGATTAGACTGACATTTCTAGGGTATTAATTTAATCATTTGATATTATGCATGATGATAGAAAAATCTAGTATATGATTAGATTTGAGCACAATTGATGGGAATTCTATGTAATCCTATAGATAACAGAGAATTATTCTTCTAGAACTGGATTAATCTTTTAAGCAAATTCATTAATACTTAATGCAATCTTAAGTGTTCTATCTAAGAAGAAATTCTAATGAATATGCTGATATTTAGGGTTCGTAAATGATAAATGTGTTGCATGTTTATCCCCAATTACAACACACATATTCATGCATTCATATGCAGTTTTTACCATGGATTTTACTTAAAAATCGATTAAATGCATGTTAAAGGATCAATTGTTCATAAAATTGATAAAAAGGATCATAATAGAACTTAAATCGCATATGTATTCACAAGTAATTATTTCAATCATGTGTCATTGTACTTTGAGAAACAATACAAATTTCTTAGTTTCTATATTGGTGAATTAGAAGCAAGAATCTCCTTCCTTTTATTTGATACCATATGCTACAATTAGAATGGTAAAGACTCACATTTTTGGCATATTAAACCAATAAGTGTTATTTATGAACCAAACATGAAGGTTTCAACTCTTGAT
Organism: Lumnitzera littorea; assembly: GCA_024138015.1. Taxonomy (NCBI): domain Eukaryota; kingdom Viridiplantae; phylum Streptophyta; class Magnoliopsida; order Myrtales; family Combretaceae; genus Lumnitzera; species Lumnitzera littorea. The sequence goes on along the minus strand of JAMXBB010000012.1, from coordinate 56,756,058 downwards.
TAAGCTACGTAAGATCTAAATTATTTTTGGATGGTTTGTATGCAGGAGAGTGAAATATATGGTTATATTTTGTCATGTTAGGAAAGAATTATTTGGCTAAAATACAAAAACAGTAGTAGCTATATGTCTTAATTCTAGCATCACACAACGGTGGTAGCTCACGACAGTAGAGTAAACTCGATCAACCCTTATGTAGCAGGATCAAGGAGTTCATTTGGAGATAAGAAGAAAAAGGACAAAAGCTATTAAATGTCAATTTTAGCAGCTGTTAATTCAACTTCCATGATAGCCAAGACCGAGCCCCTACACTAAACTAAGCTTTAAGCTGAAGGCACCAACAACTACTAACCTGAGTTCCCCTACTACAAAAACAAAATGGTGGTCCAACTAACAGTAGACCTTGCTTAAACTAAACAAAACAACAAATCTGTGCAATATGATAATAGTAGCTTGTGAGCACCACTACATGACATCGACCTGCAACAGTGAAGCAAAACTAATCAGCTTTAAGCAAAATCCAAGAGCTCTACTCCATTTTGACTTGTTTATAGCCATGGCAAATCACAATGTACACAACTTGAGCTCTTAAATGCCCCATAGCAACACAGAACAACCCCAATAGCTTTGTTACAACTTGAGCACCTTGCTAACTAAGTTAGGGAGTTGAAACCGAGAGCTTCTAGTGAGTTAAGAAATGGAACCCCACTAATCAACTCAACACAACAGCTCTTACTTCTTTGGAACTTCAGTAGCAGCTCAATCTAATGAAGACCATAGCAGATCACTACACTCCAATGCCATGCAAAGCAACTCTGAATTTATTACAAAAGACAACTCACTTTGGAGAAGTTGAGTAGCTATTGGCATAGCCAACTACTCGTAACTTGAGTTTGCAATAGCATGTATTAGGCAATTTAACCAAGCTCCACGCTTATTGAACTATCTTTGCAAGCGATTCCACCAAGCACAACATGATAAAATACCAACCAAAATCCGAGCAACTCCAATTTGCGTAACAACAGCTTGGCATAAACCGATATAAGAACTTTTTTTGTCTTGGTCCCAATTCAAAATTAAACAAGTCTGCACTAATTGAATACTTATGTCATAAATTTCTCGAATCGGTTTGCCATTTCCATAAACAATATAATTGATAACTTGAAGTTGCATATTACCCCTTTCTTAGAATAGATATGGGGGGAAGAGTGTTGCTAAATTTATACCGTCCGACATTTCATATGTCACTATAGGTCGAACTAAGACAAAATACCTTCTTTTAGTAAGTGTGATCCATTGAACATAGATCTAATTTTTCAATTTTTTTGATTCCGTAAAATTTGTTTTTCCTGTTCTTGGTGGTATTAAGATGCCACTATGTCGAGATATCTTAGTGGTTTCTCTAGGAAAATAGATATCTCCAAAAAGGATTTAAGTTCAATCCTTTTTTTTTTTTTCTCTCCACTCTAACTAATCCGCCGACTCAGCTTCTTGTATTTAAAGTAATTCACGTATCTATTCTAATGAGACTATTGTTACATACCATCATCGAAGAAGATTTAGGTAAAATATGGACTTCTTTGGGAATAAAAAAAAAAAATCAGTCTATTTTTATTGAATATTTTGCATTAAATTCTTTGATTCCTCACTAATGAGTTGTGAACCAATGAGAAGCTGAAAAGGTTGTACCAAGAACAAACAAGGTCAACCGTATCAAAGATGGATCCAAGCTTACCGAAAGCCTGAAATGGAAATGGGGATGCATGAAAAGAGGAATAAACAAGTAAAACACATGATCAACTCTAAGGATATGATGCACTAAGAAACTATCAAGAACTCACGAATCAACTTAATATGATGTATAAGTTGGTCCAACGAGAGTACTTGTCATTTAGCCTTAGTTAAGAGTCACAATAAGAGTGATAAGAGCGAGCAAGCAAGCAAACAAAAGGGATATTTACAAGCAAGCAAGACAGACTTATAATATTACGTAATAATGTTGAAGATATTATGGATACAATGTACAAAGAGTATTTATACCTGATACTCTAGGGCAACTTGCCTAAAGTAGAAAAGATAAAAAGGGTAATGTCCTAAATTAGTAAGGTATAAAGAATGTAAAAAGGTATAAATAAAATTTCAGGAAAGCATTCAGTCTGTACAACAAATTCCATTACACAAGGGCTAGACACATGGCTGGTGGTCATTGACAATGCTTTTGGCATTGCAAATAGAATTGTACGACTAGTCAAGTTATTATCAAGTAGAGGTACCAAGCTGGGCTGAAGACTCTTCCACGATGAATTCAACTTAGGCATGCTCTAGACAACTCAAATTCAGGTTGGCCGAGTAGGTGACTAGTTGAGCAAAGTTATTGCCTTAGTGCTCCTCAAGTCGACAGTTGGAGACATTCAATAAGCATGGAAGGGTTCAACTTGAATAAGGCAATAAATCAGCAGATTAAAGCAGCTCAAACTCATCAAGCGTAGATAAGCATAAGAGAATTCGCTTAGCCAAACTCTCAAATCCTCGAGTTCAGGCTTAGGTTAAAGATCCGGTGGTCTGATTCTTATCTAAAGCTGTAGTAGCCCCATTCAAGAACAGCAGCTTGCTAACTTGAACAAACACAAGCACATCACAGCTGACCAATCTTCATGCTCCGAACAGCTGAGCCAAGAACATTAAAGTCCAAGCGACGCCAATGCCGTGCAGCAACTCCATTCACGAGCAGCTGCTGCAACATGAATTGAACCCGAGCTGCAGCTGTCCGAGTTTCTTCTTCAATGCGCCACAATAACATAAGCTGCAGCGTCTTAACTCCAAACACAAGCAGAAGCAAGTTGAACTTCAATTAGCAAGTCAAGACGACAGCAATGGCCGAGCACACCTAACTGAAACATAACGCAAAGCAGCTTCTTTTGTGCAAACCCGTGAGCTCCACTGCCAAATTCAGCAGCTTACTCTCCTTCTTAAAACTTCAGCAGCAACCCATGATTTAATTGAAGAACAAGAGTAACTTTGTTATTGTTGAAATAGACAAGCACCGACCAGCACCAATTGACACTAGATGGCGATCCACATATCAGCAATCGACGTGAGCTCTCTTTAGTTTTTCAATTGCAGCTGAACTTCAACAAGATAGCAACTCCAACTTTCATGTACTATCGGACCTACTCCACCGAGCAAAACAAAGCCGCTATTTATGAAAACAACAGCCGCCGTGAAGCAAGACCAAACAGCAGCTGAATACTTCATGATGAAGAGAGCTCCACCGAATCTGAAGCATCACTAGATCCTTGCAGCAGCTGACTACTCCAAATAACGACCAGGACTGAGCACCATGCTTCCAATTTGAACTGAGCACAACAGAAAACCATTTGATCTTCCATGCGTCAGACCAGTGGGATGTTTCAGATGATTCTGTACATAACCCGAAAATTGCAGCTATAGAAGGGAAAAAAAAAAAAGAGCAGTATCTGATTACGGCAAATGGACAAGATAGAAGGCCTCACTTCTCCATATAGAGGTCCACATGGAGCAAGGGCCCAAATGAAGCCAAAGTCCAGGCCTTAAACCTTTTCGTTGCCCAATCCTATATGTGGAAATGCTGATGCAGTTCAAGCACGTGCAAAGACTTGCACTTCATTTCGCTATTTCAAGTGAGCTAATACGTGGAGACTGGAAGCTGGCTCTTTTTCATTTTCTTTTGGGGGAAAGAATTTTGGGGGCCTTTTACTTTTGGCCTGAAAAAAGACTGCTGAGGGTATGAAAAAGGGGGGCATTCGATATGCAGGAGAGAGGAGTTTTGGACAGTAACGAAGGATGGAAAATGGATTAGAATAGCTGAAGCGTTTTTTAAAAAAAAAATAATAATAATAATCATTTAAGGGGGCTTAAGAGAAGATGGGGCGAGAGCAGAAACGTCCTATTTTACTTTCATTATCTTTACTCGTAGTTTAGGGCATTAAGTCTCCGTATTCTAGCACATTAAAAGTAATTCAGGTTTCAAATTATGAAACTCTATAATTAAGTATTCTACATAAATTACGAGAGATTGTAGTTTCAGTTTATAAAATCATTACTATAAATATTTTATCAATACAAGTTTAAAACTCTTAAATCAAATGATTAAAATGAATCTATTAAAATTTATTGGCTTAACCATTTATTATTTTTTTATTCTAAAGCATTACACAAATATGTCAAAAGACATTGATTTGATATCAAAAGACCAAATCAAAAATATCCATAAAGTTCACTCAAGGTATTTTCCTATTCCTTTGATTTTTATCACGTTGTATCTTGATTTAGTCATGTTTGGATTTGGGATTGGGCTTAGTATAATTTAGGTTTTGCATTGATGAATTTGATAATTTGATGTGTTTTATAAATTATTTCAATATCAATTTTAAGTACTTAGGTATTTAACTATCATGTTCATCATTTATTTAATTAGTGTTTGGTCATTACTCTTTAAGTAGATAGAGTTAAATAATACTCGGAAGAAATTTCATAACTCCTAATAAACATAATTTAAATTTTTTTAAGAGCTCATCATAGAAATATACTGATTTTAATTAAATTCATGAACTCACATACTGAATACGGTTGGAAATATGGTTAGGGTCATAACTATATTTCTAACTAGAATAGTGATTATGGTTTGTCTAATAATTATAAATAAATCACCTTGATAAAACAATTTATGCTATAATTAAAACTCCACCAATCTAGGAGGTAAGCAAGTTTTTGTAAGTTTATTTAAATCTAGTTTAGTTAATTTCGAATCTTGCATCAATGTATTGCATTAAGTCAAAATTTCAAATTGATTTTTACATCTCTTTGACCTTGGGACTCTTGAAGTGTAGTTAAGACATTCGGTTTGCTATTCATTTAGTTAATCAATTTTTACTCTATTTTAATTCAATTCTTAATAGCTTAGCTTAAGAATTGACTCAATTAATCTAGTAATTAGTACTTAACTCTCTATAGAATACGATCTTGACTTACTGTCTATATTACTTGCACGATCCAATACACTTATCAGTTTTCATTTGCTTTAATTTGAGTTAGTTGTTATGTAATTTTTAAGTGTGAATTAAAGCTCTAATCAATACACTTTAGAAAGTTATTACTTATTTTTGGAATTCTCCTAGTCAATGAAATTAAATGATTTTCAACAATGTTACATGATACATTATAAGAGAAGTAATGTCTAGATCCTTTTGTTTGAGTTCTTAAAAGTTAATCTTTATTTGCCTTACTCTTTTAAATTGTTTAAGTCTCATAATTATTTTAATAGCTAATTAGTTTAGAGATTTAATTTGCTTTCATTCAATAAAAATTACCAATTAGATAATAAATTTATATTAATATTAGTACTCGTAATCTCTGAAACATAACATTTGTATTTGTTTTACTATACCACAATATAGATAAGTATACTTACCTTACATCAATTCTCAATAGAGTTATTTAGACGATCATTAGATAAAGACTTAATTGGAAAAATAAAAATAAAAAGAAAGAAAGAAGGAAAGATTAAGTTATGAAATAAATTAGTAGTTTTCTTTTGAATTAAGTTCCACCTCCATATTTAGTAGAAAATTGATACTATATTAGACAGGCTATCAGTGGTATGAAAACTAGCTGTTGGAGAGGGAAACACGTGAAAAAGTGTCTAGTAAGGTCCCCTTGTGCGTGCTCTCTCTCTCTCTCTATCTCAGTTAATTATTTGTTCATTTTTATTTTATCTGGCAAATGATACTATTGTACATTAGCTTTACAATGGTGAGGTTTCTATAAAAAAATAAAAGTAGAGAAAATCCAAAATCGCTGCAATTCCAATTACGTTGAAACTAACGCCGTTGGTTCTACTATGAATCCAATCAATTTGAAAACATGTAGAAGGAAGTGGACAGCATGAAGATTTAGTTCTTCAAGGTACTTTCTCTCAATTTATTATATTATTTTATTTATTTATTTTTTTTTAATTCTTATCTTTCCCAAGGTTAAGATGAGAGTCAAAGGTTAGGATTAGGTTCTTTTGTGAGATAGCTTAAAATTATAATTTAATCATGATTGTAAATTTGTATCTTAATAATAATTAATGTAATTAATAATGTTCTCAGTAACTTTATTAATATTATTATTAAATTAATTAACCTGCCGTTATGGAATGCTTTGCAGATTTTAATATCTGCTCTTTAGTAGTTTAAGATATATTGGAGGAAATAAAAAGGTTTATCAAGTTTTTGTTGGATGTTAGTGTCTTTTCAAACTACGGTAAAGATGATGACCTTTCTTACATTTATTATCATATTGTTAATTATTATTTTAAGTTTATAGAAGATATATAATGATGGTGATAAATTAAAATTTACATTTTTGTTTTAACTATTTTATGAATGATATGATTTTAATCATTTCTATTGTTTGGTAGTTTATTTATAATTTTTTCACTTAATACCCGTCTTGCATTTAATATTTTATATATATTATGATTCACAACAAGGTATGTATCTACTGATATTTATTTATTCCATTTTATAGAATAATCTATACAAATATGGAATGGTATTGGATAAGTCACCATGGCATGAAGCATCCTATAAAAATATCCAATGCTATTGGATAAGTCATCGATTGGTGACTTTAAAAGAAATCTACTTATTCATCAAAGCGAAAAAAGAAAGGAAAAAAATCTTTAATCTAAACCGTTGGATTGATTCGTAAATTAATCTTTACCGTGAGATCCCTTCAGCACACCAAATAGAAACTTATTCTAATAATTTCTCGTGAAAATGTTTATACCGGCCCTCGTTTCGTTACAATGAGCCAAAACCTATTGCAATCGCGGGCGGCATGCTGTACTTTATAGCAGTAGGGACAATATTGTGATAGGGAAATAGAAAAAGTATGTTATGAAAGAAGCCGAAGGTCATAATTCTCCTTCTACTGAAAGTTCCAGCAGTATTCAGCAGATGCTATGCCGGAAAGGACTGTGAGTAGCGTGAGAAATGGTGATCGGAGGCGGAGACGCACCAAAAAATTTCATGTCGGCGAAAGAGTGGAGGTTGGTCCATGTCTCTCTCCTGCTTAGTTCTTCATTTCGATAGTCACAATTGAGTGTTCTATATTTTTCTCATTGATATACCGAAATCCTAGCGTTCCATATCTCTTCCTTCATCGTATCATATACATGTATATACAAATCATAAGCCCAAGCCAGGTTTTTGAACACCATAGTGATTCAAAACAGTTAGTTGCAGGGTGAAAAATATAGGAAGGGTGAATGTAAATTGTCAGGTAATTATTAAAAAAGGAAAATCGAAACTTCCAGGCACAATATTCAATTTAGGAAGCTGGGGTGGCTGGTGCATGGCCTAATCAAACCATGTAACATTGTCGAAGAATATGATAAGAGAAATTTTGGAGTGATCACACACATGACTTCAAAAGTTTATCAAGATTTCTACGCGACTTACCTTTTTCATGAAATATTCAAGTAGATTTTCGAATTTGAATCTCGTTTTATTTTGTTAAGTTGCTGCTTTGGTGATCTGTTGTCATGGGTTCGAAGCATGTAACCAGCTTTTCGCAAAATGCAAGGATAAGGCTTTGTAATGTATAGATGCGCCCTCTCCCTTAATGTAGTTAGTGAGCCCCACTATGTGTCATATTATATACAAAAACCCTTAATACCTAATATACCTGCAGGTAAGGAGTAAAGATGAAGGTCTCGAGGGTTCGTGGCACTCTGCACTTGTTGTCAACGAAGGCTTTCGAAAACGCCGTATTCAATATGATCATATTTTTTATGACGAGGATGCCTCTCGTAATCTAGTTGAGTTTGTAAAAGTTTCACCTTTTATTGATGGCCTTTCTTCTGAACATGCTTACAGCACAAATCACCGTGGCCATATGAGACCAGTTCCACCTGTCATTTCCTTTGGTCCATGGAAAGACCTTAGTTATGGGACGTGTATGGACGTTTTTTATGATGAGGCCTGGTGGGAAGGGGTGATTTTTTACCATAATCAGGGACATGAGAAGCGAAACGTTTTCTTCCCTGACTTGGGAGATGATATATTTATAATTAAAACTGAAGCTGCTAATGTGAGGCTAACTCAAGACTGGAATGAGGTCAAGGGGACCTGGCATTGTCGAGGGACTTGGCCGTTTCTTGAGGTTATGGAGACCTATGAGCAAAGGCAGTCCCTTCCTGTTTCGGTTAAGCAAATATGGTATGACTTGCGGGAAAAGGATGACTTTAAGAGAACGATGAAGGAGTGGACGTATGGTGACAAAGATCTGTGGGAGAGATTGTTATTGGAGACAATTGATGAAAACATTAAAATTGCTCTCCATGATATTTTTCCCCTCTTAGACATCAAAGGCATCAAGGTACAAGAAAGCTGTGTGTTATTGGAGTTTCCAGACCATATAAATCCTTAGGAAAAAGGCTCGTGGAATTGATGATCTGTTGAATGTCTACAAGCAGAGGAGGGATCAAGAGATGTTACAGAATCAGTAGCCCAATACATTCATCAGTTAGATAGGCGTTTTAAGTGACTTAGGCACAGGCAAGCTATGCATCTGCAGTTTCTGAATACTGTTTTTTGCTTGATGCTATCATTGGACGAGGGTTTGGCAAATTCAGTTGCTTTTTCAGCGGTTTACACATCCACTAACATAGGGATAGATTTGTACATTAAATGTTGACATGTTCCTGTTTGTGATGCAGACCTGTAATGATGAATACTTGCATATCTGACATGTAATGGAAAATAAAATATTGATCCGATGCCTTGCTTGTGTGCAAATTAATCTGTAAGAATTTTGCAATTGTATCATCCCCTTCATTACTTCCTTCTATTCCAGGGGCATCGATCCTAGATCATCTCTAGCTACTATAAGCTTCTATAGACCCTTCTCTAACGGAAGTTCTCTCTGTAGAGAGTGCCATGGACTCATTAATCATGGACGGTGGGGATCTTGTGAGAAGGTTGTGTGGCATCCTAAATCGATCTAGACATTCTGCTATTCTTTGGTTGGCATGGAATGGAAGACTTTGTACATTTTGGATGGACTATAAATGTGGGGTATTGTCCAAAATATTACTTGTTTTCTTTATGCAGTAGCCTCGAAGGCTCATGAACACTTCCTTTTGATTGTCAATTCTCCAATCTCGTTTGTAGGGAGGTCTATCAGTCGCTGAGTTGCCCAGTATCCTTCTGTCCCGGAGCAGAGCTACTTACTACTGATTTGGTGTTGCCATGTCTGGTGTGCAATCACCCATTGCAAGCATTTGTATATCAGCCTTAGCAGTGTCAGTCTATTGTATTTTGAGGATGTGAAATTCGGTCAAAAATGGAAGCCCTACCTAAGCCCTGATCGGAGCAGTCGTCAAGAGTCAAACATTGATTCTAGCTTATGTTAGAACAAACACCTCTTCTTAATTTGGTTTACCCTAGTTCTCCGACAGCATGGTGTCACGAGGCCCTGTACGTTTTGTTCCCGCCGAGCTTATATTCTTTGCTTAGGCCTTCTGCGTTGTAATCCTTTTTTTTTTCTGTAAAGTTCTTCTGCTATTTGTTTCTTTGTGTCTCCTTACAATTTATTAATGAAATTATTGAATTTTTGAAAACGAGTTACTTCTTCTTTATATCTTTGTACTCGGTGAATGAAACATCTATTGAGAGATTATAACATACGGTAAATTATATATCAGTGTGCTATTTGATCTAATTCTTTTGCTTGGTGAGTTTGGTGTATCTAGTTTACTTGAGAATTCCATCTGTTTCATATCGTGCATCACTTTTGGATGTTAGCATTGTAATTTGGGGGCATGAGTTATAAAACCTTTGTTAATGGCCCTCTAATGACGATTGGCAACGGATTAGTGCTGCATGGCCATGTCTATCCCTCTTAAAATCTGGCATACGAGTGGAATGGGACCATGCCTGTGTAAGAAGGTGAAGGAGTTCCCGGTTCTAATTGCAAAATATGCTTTACATAATCAATCATAAATTTTGGATCTAGAACAAAATGATTTTCACAAGGAAATATAGTTCTCTCAATCATAACAGAAAATGATGGAATTCTTTTAGTATAAATGACTCCTATTCTTTGACCTTCTTTCATATTTTATATTACAGAACCTTTTGATGGAAACTATCTTTATAATCCCAATGGGCAGGAAGAGGACTAGTTTGCATCTATTTGAGTTCTAGCCTAGTATGTCCATCGAGTGCTAAATAAATGGATTAGATTTAATATACTATTAAGTAATTACTTATAGGCTAAATTGTAAGGACCTCCTTTTATCCTTGCTCTATGTGCCCTTTCTCTTTCTTTCAAAATGTGTAAAAACATCCTCTAATCTCCATAAAGAGTGCAAAAGTTACTCCACTATCATTTTTTCCATCAATATACACATTAAATTCTAAAAAGTGAGACCAATGCATATTAAAATTACCACTTTTACCCTTCATTTTTCATTTTGCTAAACCAAAACATGAAGAGTTTCTAAAATTCTTCTTCAAAATAAAAGACATCTAAAGGTTGGAAACTTTAGAGAAAATATTGCAAATGTTTTTAAAAAATTATTCTCTTCAACATTTTTCATAATGATTCTTTATGAAAATAATTTGTTATTCTAAAGAATTCATAATTTTATTATACAATCCATAAATTTAATTTCAAGCTTGTAAACTATGTTTTTTGAAAAATAAATTACATCTTACTTCTTTTCCCCAAATTTCAATTTACTAGATTGAAAAGAAGGATAAAGGGAAAAATGGTCTTTGCATTTCAGGATTTTTTTTTTTTTCTTTAATGTTTGCTAACTAATTACTATTCTATGATTTTCAAAGAATGAACAATTTGTACCGATTTTGAATTAAAAGAAAGAGATACAAGTGGTGTCATAACTTTTGCTAATATTCATAATTTTATCCAATTATATTGTTTCATAAGCATATTATCACATAAAATAAGAATATCAACTAATAGCGTTTCCCATGAATTAAATTACTAAGTTGTTTACCAAATACTAATTTAATGGTACATGATACTATTATTTTTAGACCTGAGGGACCACTTATTATGCAATGTAGCTATGCTACCAATGAAAATAAAAGATTGCATTTTTTTACGATATGTTTATGCTTTTAACGAGACAACTCAGATACTAGGGGCCACTTACAAATAAATACCGAAACCATAAAAAATTCATTTCACACAAAAAATTTTGTAACTTTATACATTTTTCTTAGAAAAACCAACAAGGCTAATCAAGCTTAACAAGATAGTCATAGAAAATAAAAACATTTTTTTAAAAGTAAAGTTAGAATATTTTTTACTCAATTTGAATTATAAGTTGTTACAGTAGGTCTACTATAGTTGTAAACCATGATGCTTTTTGTGTACTTAGAATTTATGGTGTTTCTATTTATAATAATTTAATTTACTTTATTTTTGTTTTTGTTTTTGTGCCCCTAGGATATATGGTAATTCTATTTATGATAATATAAGCAACTTCTTTTTTATTTTTTTTATAGAAACTTCAACTAAGATTTTGAGTGTTTTTTATTTTCATTACACAATAGAATTTTTACTGCAATAGAATTTTCTTTTTTCTTTTTCTTTCCTTTATGGTTACTTTTCTTTAAGGGGCAAATGTGGTATATTAAGTAAGTGGCCCCACTTTATGTGCACTAAGCTTTAAATATGCATAAGAATTAACAAAAATATTATTACATGGCTAACTTTTGCACATTTTTTAAAGACTAAAGAGTATTTTCACACATTTTGAAAGAGATAGAGGCTAAGCACACATAAGGCAAAGCCAAGAGAGGTTCTTTGCAATTTACTCTTACTTATATTTAGATAGTCATAATTATTCTATAAAGGTTGGTAGTTTTATAAATTAGGCAGCTAAATAACTGACCATAATTTATAAAGACACCATTCCCATTATTAGAACACATTATTTGAAAAATTTCCAATGCTCTCCAACTTAGCCTAATAACCAAATAACATTAATACTTAATAGCACCATCATAAACATGCATAATAAAACTCATTCTTTCATTCAACTTAATTACATATTTTAATGTTGACAATTCCAAGTCCCGAAATAAAGTTTCACTACCCATAATGCATGAGTTATACCTTCAAACATGCTACAAATTCTACTTCCATAATGGATAAAGTCATTATAGACCATTTAGCAATTTTCCATAAATTTGCTCTTTCAAATAAAGCAAACAAATAACCAAAAGTGGATTTCCTACTATCAAGACACTCAACTAAATCCAAAGCTAGGTAACCTATCATTTTAATTAGGATAATCCATATGGTAGTACTTGAATTTATGATTTTGGACAGTTTAGTACCCAAATATTTAAAACTTGAATTTCAGTGTTTAAAACATTAAAATTTGTCCAAATAAATGCTTGAATTTTAAGATAAACTTTAAAATTTGTTTAAATGGGTGCCTAAACTTTAAGATATCCTAAAGTTTAGGCACTCATTTGAACAAAGCACAATATTTTAGACATTAAAATTAAATTTTTTAATATTTGGGCACTAAATTATCCAAAATCATAAGTTTAGGCAACATCCATTATCCCATTTTAAGTTGATTAGATTTCTTATACATAAGCATGAAATTCTTTGTTCCCTATAGGTACTTTAATACTTTCTTTACAACTTTCTAATGATCAACACAAGGATTGCTTTGATATCTTCCTTACATATCAACGACAAAACTAATGTCTAGCTTATACAAGTTTGTATATACATTAAACTACCTACAATAAAAGTATATGAAATGGATTCAACTGCCATTTGTTCTTTTTTACTTTGGATATTGTATAAGATTAAATTTATCTCCTTTTGAATTGAAATGCAACTCCACATGAGAACTTTTTTTTTTTCCATATGTAATCTCCCTAGATTGTTTCTTTTTTTTCAATATATGCTTTAGAGACAATCCCAACAACCTTCATGATCTATCATGGAATATTTGTACTTCTATAGCATAGGATGCGCCTCCCATATCTTTCATTTCAAAATCCTTCTAGAGAAAATTTTAGTCTCAGGTAATATACCTAGATTATTAGTAGTAAATAAAGTATCATTGACATATATAATTGAAAAATAATCTTACTCTCACTAATCTTTTGGTAAATTCAACTATGTTCACATAAAAATCAAAATACGTAATGATATGATTGGACTTAATATACTCTTATCAAGAAGCTTGTTTAAGTCTATATATTGACTTATTAAACTTACACGTTGTGCAACTCATTCCTTCAACCAAGAAACCCTTAGGTTCATCCATTTAAATTTTCTCCTCAAGATCTCTATTAAGAAAGATTGTGTTTGCATCCATTTGATATAACTCTAGATCATAATGAGCCACTAAAGTCATAAATATTCTTAACAAGTCTTTCTTTGAGACAAACAAAAAAAGTCGCTTCGTAATGAATACCATAATTTTGAGTATATAACCCTTAGCAACATTTTAGCTTTATATCTTTTAATAATGCCATTCCAATCGTGTTAGTCTTGAAAACCCTTTTACACCCAACTCATTTGAAACCTTCCAGCAAATCAATGAGATTCCAAAGATTGTTTTCGGCTACTGATTTCAACTCTTCTTTCCAAGCATCAACCCATTTATCATATTCATTACTCTTTAACGACTTGCAAAAATGAAATAGGATCTTTATTGATGCCAAAATGAAAATCTGACTCTTATAAAAAACCACATAGTTATCATTAATAGCCGGCCTTCTTGTTCTTATAGGTTTATTTAAGGCTTTCACACATGGCTTGTTTCTATCAACTTAAGATAAGTTAGATCCTTCATGAAGTGCTTCTGCATTTAAATGGTTATCATTATTTTGTTCTTACACTGTTGGAACAATTCTAACAGGGTTTATGGATGTAGGATCATTTATAGGCAAGGGAATATTAATCCCCTCGTTTTCCATTTATATCCACCTTCTGTAATTAGCACTCCCAATAACTTCACCGTTAGTAATGAATTTTGCATTGCTTATCTCAACAATTCTAGAACATGATTTGGACAATAAAACATATGCCCTTTAGATTTGTTTGAGTAACCAATAAAGTAACCACTAATAGTTTGTAGAAATAATTTATTCTCATGTAGATTATATACCTATACTTTTGCGTAATAACACCAAATATAAAAGTGTCTTAAATCAGATATCCTTTCAATCTATAACTCAAAAGAAGTTTCAAAAATTGCCTTGTTAAGAATCCCATTCATAAAATATACTGCATTTTTAAGTACATACATCCACAATAATTTAGGTAATGAGAAATTATCATCATACTCCTAACCATATCTATTAATGTTTTATTTTTCCTTTCTACCACACTATTTCATTAAGGTATGCATGGCATAGCTACCATTCAAATGTATCATACCTTTCAAGGAACCTTGCAAATGGACCTAGATTTTGCGCAGATTTGTTATGCTTTCCGTAATATTCATCTCTATCACCTCTCTATTTAATTAACTTTCAACCTCCTTAATAAATACATCAATGGCATTTACAACTTAATATTTTTCATTAAGAAAATAGATATATCTATAACATGAAAAATTATCTATAAAGATAATAAAATACTTTTCTCTATTAAGAGATGCAGTATTAAAAAGTCCACATATTTTGGTACGTATTATTTTAAGAAGCTATGTGCTTTTTCTAACTCCTTTCTTATTATGTTTGGCTTGCTTTTCCTTAGTGCAATCCATAAATAAGCCAAAACCAATAAAGTCTAGATTTAGTAGAATTTTGTTCTTTACTAATCTTTGTTTGGATATATAACCCAAATGTTTATGCCATAAGTAAGCAGAATTTTCATTTTCCATACTAGATAAAATTATTTATTTATCATTAAAATTAAAAAAAAATACAAAAATACAAATTACATAAAAAAAATTTACTAAAATATCAAGCCTATATTGTACTTGAAGATGCAACATAGGAATTCTATGTATGTCGCAATATTGCCTAAAAATAAAATGGGTTGGTAATAAGCCTTAAAGGGTGTTTTTCAAGCTCCAAACAACATCAATTGGGCAAGCCATTGTATTTCTGTTGTAAAACTCAAAAATCAATTCTCGAAAATATATAATAATAAGAAAAATTCTTCATGGATCAAAAGTTATGCCCATTTAAGCACAATAAGGAAAAACAATCTAATTTATCATAGATCAAGGTTATATCGTATTTATCAAATGCAATAATAGCTTAATATGAATATATTACATTTTGTAAATGTGATATAATGCTTATATCACTCCAATTTCTTCAAGCTGGACCAAGTCTATATCGTATTTTTGAAATGTAATAATATACTAATACTAATGTCTCATTTCTAAAATGCAATATAGACCTGGTAATACTTTGCTATTATCGCATTTTTCAATGCAAGATTTATATTTTATGAGTGTCGTATTTTAAAAATGCAATATATGATTGGTATTTTTGTAATTTTTTTAATACAATTCATAGTTATATAATTTTTTTTTAAATATCGATATACACGTGTTTCATCTTAGCATACTATGTGTAATTCGAAGATGATGACGTATTCACATAAGGGGTGTAGAAAATTAATATTAATTTTTAATTTATATAAGCCATCCACAAGAACTACATAATTAATAAAGGAATTGTCATTATTATATATTGGTGGTACATATTCGTATTATGTTGAGCATGGCCACTCCAATCTACAAGAACTACATAATTTATATTTGTAGTTTCCTCAATTGCAAAAGACAATAATAGAAACTTTCAAGGTATTGGAATTAGTTTGAGCATGGCCACTCCAATCTTTACGTTAGAAGATGCACAAGGATCTAAGGAATATAGAGAGAAGCGCATTAAGTAAAGACACTTTTTTACCTAAAGATAGGCTGAGAGTTAGGATTTGTAGCTTGTTTACATGAAGAGAGGTTAAGGGTTAAGGTTCGCTAGTTGTTCACCTCAAAAGACATTGGGGCTTAAAGCTTGTTAGTTGTGCTTAGGGGTAAGCAAAAAAAATCGTGAACCACAAGTTGAACAGTAAACCAAACTAAACTAGATCAAAAAATCAATTTTTTTGCAAACCGTTTGGTTTACAGTTCAGTTCGAGTAAGCAAATCAAACCGTATCATTTTGAACCGAACTGAACCAAACCGTTCAGTTAAATAAAAAAAATTTATGCAATTATTTTGTACTTTTTTCTATTAATCTTTATAAATTTCATCAATTTTTTTATATCTTGTTATTTTTTATCATAATTTTGTATTAATTATTAAGATTAAGTTGAGTAAATTCCATTTGAAATTTCAGATTTATTAAAGATAAAAATATTTATTGAAAAATTGATATAAATGGTTCAAACCATGGATCGAACCGATTTTAATTTGGTTCGAAAAATTTACGAACCAAACCATATGATTAGGTTCGACTTAAAAAAAAAAAACAATCAAACCATTATATTAGTTTCAGTTCGATGAGAGGGGAGAATTATATCGAACCAAACTGTACCCAACTATTAGTTATACTAGCACTAGGAGTAGGTACAATTCGATTCGATTAGGTACGGCTCCCACCCCTTCTGGGGAACCGAACCTAATATAACAATTCAGTTTTTTTTCTTTTAAATCGAACCCAATCATACTAATCAACTCTAAACAGAGCTTTCGAGTTTTACAATTTATAAACTTATATTCTATCCTTAACTCGGTTCGACAAACAAGTGTACCTATTTTTTTATAATACGGATGAGTATAAGGTCGTCTCCACTGGGAACGACTATAAACACTTGTACTAATTAATCTTCATATTATCTAACAATCCGATTTATCAAGTAATTAATTATTAAAACTCTAAATTACTTACTAAACTACACTAATCCACATATTAATGCTACTAACACAATGGTTATAAAACAATTACTAACAACACATTTAACATGCAAACTTGCTTCACTACTTAATATGATCCTACTAAAATACTTTTTGTCCTAATACTTGTTATCTACGAAAAATTACAATATGTAAGTATTTATCTCGGAACTACTTACTTCTAATCCTTATTGTGTCTATTAGAATCTCTTCCTAATTAACAACCAACTCAAATCGCATTAATGCCATGTTAATGTATCGATTCCCCTAAGGATGTAGCAACTTTCCTAATAATATCTCTATTATTAAGAATAAGTTATTCCAATAAACTAGATCTATTCAATAAAATTGTCTCTCGACATATTTTATTGAAATGCACCCTAAGTTAATATCATACACTACACCATACTTAGATTCATCAAGTACAATTCCTCGAGTGCAATTCATCGGAATTAACATTTATCAAGAAACCATTATTTCATGCACTTAATCATACTAAATAATATAGGAAGTCCTAACGTACTACTCACACATAATGAGGAAACAAAACATATCAATAAAATGCAGAAATAACGAAAAAATTAACATATAACAAGTAAAAGTGTACAATCCTATTTTGAATTCTACTGTAGAAACCTGATAAATATATGAACAACAAATTCACGTTGTCTCTCTCGAGTAATTCCAAAAAAGATACAATGTACAACACTTAGAAACTATACTAAAAGAAAATAATCAAAAATATAATGGGTATGAAGATGTATGAATGGATGTATAATCCAATCCCCGTCATCTCTTTTGTCTGAAAATTGTAATGTATTTATATTCTTCTCGTTAAAAAGCTCGAAATACACCACTTCAAGATACCTCTTGGCATTTAAACTTGTTACATGCACCAATTTGTGTGAAACGATTTAAAAAGAATCATCATGTACACTCCCATCACTCCCGTGACGCAGAAAGTGATCTTCTCGTCGCAAACATTCCACCTAATTATGCCTGTAATTAAGAGCATAATCATCCTTCCGAGGTAGAGTCACGGTCGTAATGAACAAGTGAAAAAATACCTTAATCACTCTCTTGATCATGGTCGTGATAGAGGGAGTGACGAGCATTGAAAACTCAAATTCTTTTTTATTACGCCCATAATGAGTTGCAATTGATCTTCCTGTAACATTATTCCTTTATCACGGCCTTGATAGCTCAAAATCTCCTTATTTTTGTCAAATTTTGTCCATTTTGCTTTTGAATCATCTGAAATTGATATATTACACAATGAATTATTAAGAACTTGAGAAATAAATACAATTATGGTCAATTTATAACTAAATGTGCCTAAAAAAGTATAGAGTGATTTATACTTTTCACATATGGTTTAATTCATAAATTTTTTAAACCTAATTAAAACCAATTCGAGTTATTTATATCAAATTTTCACTAAATATTTTTATCTTCTATAACGTGTTTTCCTTTCCATTGAATTTTCATATATTTCCAATTAATTTATCATGTATAATGATACTTAGTAAAAAATTACACAGGATCTTAACAAATTCAACTTGATTGAATGAGGATAAGAGACTATATTGTAATAAATAAATAACAAGGAAGGAGAAATAAAACTGCTCATAAAAAGCAATATGAAGAAAACAAAGGTAATACACTAAGGATTGGAAAAGAAATAAGAGATATGTAAAAAGCACCAAGATGAAATCCTTGATTTGAAAATATATAAGAAAATAACAATTTACAAAAGGAAAATTTATAAATGTGAAATTTCAGATAGAACTTACTCAACTTAATTTTAATAATTAATCCAAAAATAAGACAAAGAAAAAGAAGATATGAAAAATTCAATAAAATCCATAAAGATTTATAAAAAAAATAACAAAATAATTATATGAAATTATTTTTGTTTAACCAAATAGTTCAGTTTTGTTCAAAACGATTTAATTTGAAAGATGCAAAAACATAAAATGTCTTTTGTTCTGAAACAAAGCTTTGTGTTTCAAGCAATCTTTCTACTAATGTCCTTTTTCCTTACAGCAGTAACAGTTATCTATCTTATTTTCCCTTCTTATCACCATTAGCAATCCGTTTAACACTAGCAGATCCTTGCTTAAATTTCTTAGATTTTGATTGGGGAACTTTAGTAGCTTCTTTACCTACTTTTATCCTTGTTTCCTCTTCAGTGAGCTTACTGGAAAATTCATTAGCACCTTACAATTCCTTAAGAGTGTTACAGTTAATTTAAAAAGGTCCATACCCAAAGAGTAATGAGGTCAAAATAAATTACACTAAAATAAGTTATCTACCATCATACCTAAGGTTTTAAGTCTTGTTGCAATATTAGTAAACTCAAGGACATGTTGCTGCATACTTAGTAACCTAATGACTTCATGGTCGTGAGTATTGCTATTGGAGTACCGGTAAGTGATTTATCTAAAGATCGAAATCTTTCTTCCACAAACTCGATTTTTTTTCGTGACACTTTTGGTTTATAAAATAATAATCCTAATATTATTAGCAATAGTCATCATATAAACATCGTACTTAATCTGTTGGATTTTGTCTATACCTTATGATATAACTTTTCTTTCTTACTACTCAAATTCATAATGGCAATGGGTTATTCTTTCAACAATGCCTAGTCATAATCTAACACACTTGAGTAGATGTTGACTTGTTTGCACTACTGAAAAAGTTCGTGGATGTTGAATTATTCACACTAATGAAAAAGTTGAATCCATTTAAGATTGGAACAAAAGAAGCATATGAATGAAATGAAATGGTCGCAATTAATACATAAATGCTCGTTGATTCAAATTAATAAATTATCAGAGTTCTTTCTTGGGTAGAAACTTAATATACTATCATTAAATAAATATCATAAATAACCTAATTAAGTAATTAAATATTTTTGTCCAAACATATATGTTATTTTTGGATATATAGATATATCTCTCCACTAATACTAATTTACTTCCGTGACATTCACTAACCATGGAATGATGATTTACCTTTGGGTGAATCTTTAAGTTCCACTGATAAGTAAATATCAATTTATCCATTTATTTTCAATAATAGACATTTCATTGATATTATGGATAAATGGCTTTTTTAATGCATGATATGCATAATACTTTGATGACAACAAATTGTATAATATAAGATCATGCATATTTAATAAAGAAAAGACTCGTAATAATAAAACTATGACATAATAACATAAACAATTTCATAAGTACAAAACAGTTATTTATTTTTGATGGAAACACAAGCCAAACTTTCATAGCCAAAATAGATACTTATGTTATTAAATTTTAATGAAACAATTGCTTTAATCATTAAAGGAATGTCATGAGATATAATATTTGAAACTTCACTATGAAATATTTTAATAATTAAAAGATACATAGCTATTCGATTAGGGTTTATTCATCTAGTAAACCTTGAAAAACCGTTAGTGTCTCGCAACCACAGTATAATTGGAAATATCAAATATCAAGGTTTCTCTTTAACTCTACCGGGCGACCACAAAGGTTAGCAAAACAAAAGTTCGGAAAGAAGTACCAACACTCAATAAGGAACGACGAATACATGATGTAGTACAATACATTCATCAAACATAAGCAACTCATTACCACAGGTCCAGGCATCAAGATAACCACCGGAAGTCCACTTCCATGGAGAACTTATAACCTTTCGCACTAAATTCCCAACAGAAGAAAGAACTGTAATATACACCATCATGGAG
The DNA here is from genome assembly GCA_024138015.1 of Lumnitzera littorea. Lineage (NCBI taxonomy): Eukaryota > Viridiplantae > Streptophyta > Magnoliopsida > Myrtales > Combretaceae > Lumnitzera > Lumnitzera littorea. Next base: position 56,735,356 of record JAMXBB010000012.1, on the reverse strand, counting down.
ATTATAAAACTTCCAATAAGCATAACAATCGAAAAGCATTCTACATCAATGTTTAAGACGTGGTAGATTTCTATTACGTCATTGAATGGAAATAATCTATGGATAAATCTCAATAAAATCTTGGACAATTATATGTTCAAGACCCTTGCTTTGATACCCCCATAATAAATAATAAAATTTGGACCTTGAACAAAATAATTTTTACAAGAAAATATACCTAGAGCAAAAGATTAATCCATTTTTTAATTACAGCATCAAACGTTGAAATCCCTTGGTTTATCATCCTCGGCATTCTTCCATACTTTATGTTACAAAACCCTTTAATATAAATGGTTTATCACCCTTGGCATTCTTTCATATTTTATGTTACAAAACCCTTTTTTGATGAAAAATGTCGAAGATAATCAATTTATATCTATTTGACTTTTAATCCGGTATGTACATTAAGTAACCAAACAAACATATTAGAAATTTTTTTCTTCCTTTTTTTTTTTCCCTAACTACATTACACAACTTGTGGGAGAGGAGATTGAAACCAATCCATCCATTGGAAAAGTAATATTTATGTCACTAAGGCTACAACTTTTTTGGCAAATAAACAGATTAGATTTAATGTATTATTAAGTAATTATTTATATTTGAATAGTTACAGTTGTTCCATAAAGATTATTATTCCACAATAGGCAATTTTATAAATTAGGCAGTTGAATTAGAGATACCTTTGTATTATAGGATATGCTATACCCTAAATCTATTAAAGGCCACCCAACTCTTTAGACTTTGAAGTATACCATACCTTTTTAATTGATGCCTTCTGATGAATACAGAGAAGTACTTTTGAAATTTCGGAAATGAGTAGTGCTTGATGTCAACAAAAGGGAAAATGCTACGGCTGAAAGCAGCAGCAGTTTTATTTCTCGTGTTTGTATATTTGTTTATTTCCCATCTATCTGCTAGGGACAATGCTCTTCACGGAATCACTGGAGTTAAAAAACTTCAGAATTGGACAGAAAGTGGCCTAGTTAAGTATTGTGTTATAGTTAAACTCTAGTATTGTGTTATTTTGGCTAAAAATATATATATAGATGCATAATTAGTATCGTGCTATAGTTAATAAACTCTTACTCTAATGAAGTTGTATTTCCATTTCTTTTTGTTTTCTTAATTTATGTTGGAGATGAGTAGGAAAAGGAGTTATTCTCATAATAATAATAATAGAATCCTAAAACCATGTACCAACCAACAAAAAAAGAATTCCCAATAATAGTACCTCGCCTAAGATCATTGTTTATTTCAAATTGAAAAAAAAAAAAGGAAAAAATAATAGAAATTACTTCAACTCACCAGATTTTGCAACCCATATATAGTACAAGTTCCATTCGTCTTATTTTTCATCTCCATGTACAGAGGAGCCAATTGCAAGGCATCTCTTCATGGGCAGAACCGAAAGGAAGGCAGCCACTCAAAGAAGAGGAATTACCTCTAATAATGAATAGGTATACAGTCTCATAAACAGCACAAAATCTTCAGATGAAATGAGCTGTAAATATATAATCCATAAGAGTACATAGAAATAGATTGATAAGACAACAACAGCCAACCGAAAATTTAAGTCCAGTGAAGTAATGGACATGGAGACACAAAAGGGAAGTAGATTAAGTACAGTGAATATGCATAGTGATTTTGCTGCTTCTGATCTGATGTTTATGACTCGTACACGCCACAACTACTTTCAAGACATCCTTCTTGGCGGCCCGTCCCGCTTTGTACGTTATTCTTTCGTAATCTCCATCTCTTCTGAACTCCACCTACCAACCGCAGGTCACATAATCAGACGTTCACCAAAGCTTAAATTGCACAAGAGCGCGTCCAAATACTGCAAAAATCCCTCATGGAGACACCCAGGCAAAATACAACGTAGCAAAATTAACCCCCTACCCCCTTCAAAAAAAAAACATAAAAAAAAATAACAACATAGCAGGTGCAGTAACACTAATAGCGATAATAGCACTGCTGTCCAACAATTTTTTCAGCTGCTCAAAAATGGCATATATTATTAAAGCAAGCAAAATTTTGATGTATATACATTTGTATCGAACCTACTTTTCTAATTTCCTCCTAATGGTAAATTTCCTCTTCTGACATTTTGGCAACACCTCAACCATAATTGCCATGGCCATAGCAAATTTGTCTTCTTCCCGACCACCCATGTAACTTAAAAAATAATAAGTTGGAGGAAAACCGGGAAGAAGCCAAAGACTAGATAAATGAGTGAAAGAACCTACACCTGTAGTGTCAAAATTTTGATCCTATTTCGACATGAAATATACAATTTGTACATGGATTGTTAAAGGACTCAGCCGTTAAGCTTCACTAAGAACTGGTTTAAGTCATATTCTTCTGTGTACTGCGATTGGTCCCAAAGCTCCTGCAATCCACCGAGGATTGCTTTTAAACCCTTTCCTGTGCCCACTAACTTTGATTCTCCATTTGAGTTACCAACGGAACGTACTGATGATATAGCCGCCTGCAAGATGCAAATGCACATACGTTTGAAACAGAATAAGAAAGAAGGGTTGAGTTAAATAGCTTAGCATTCAAATGTTTTTAACTATCGGTATCGTGAATTCACAAGGAAAATAAAGAACTATGCAGCATACCTTCTTATTAGTTTCTGCTGAGGCAAACAGATCGAGTAACTGATCTGTATTCATTGTTTTCATGCTAGCATTATCAGCATTGATAACAGTATTGAAGACTTGCACTTTAAATCTTTGGAGGCTCATAACTTTCTCTTCAAGGGTTCCTCGCATGATTAGCCGATGGACATTCACAACTTTCCGTTGGCCTAACCTATGTGCTCTATCCATAGCCTACAAGTGGATAAATCAACTGCCTTAGAACATGATTATAGCCTATAACAATTAGAACAAAAACAAAAATAATAACTATAATAATTAATAGTAAGTAAAAATAATTGTGGGATGTGCTTTGTGGATTTACTGAGCAGAAACCCACACCTTCCGCTCAGTGGTTTGGAACGCTCACTCTCTTTTATCTATCCATTTCAACTGCTCCTAGAACTTGACAACCCAATATCCATAAGCATGACATTCTACAAGATTATAATGCTTTCCAGAGAGTATTCAAATTACCTGGTGATCTCTCATAGGATTCCAATCATGCTCCATAAAAATAAGGGTATCGGCAGATGTCAGGTTCAAACCAAGCCCTCCCACTGGATAGAGGAAGACAAATCTAATTTCAGTAAAATTAACAGCTATTAAGACAAAACTTTTATGTAAATAAAGGCCGTACCATGCGTTGTCAGAAGCAGGGCATCAATAGTAGGATCTGAATTAAAGGCCTTCACTATATCAAAACGTTTCTCAGGTTCAATTGATCCATCCAGCCGCAAGTATGTAATACTGTCAGAAAATTATTTTACTAATTAGAATGTGGACATGAATCATTGGCCATAATTACCAAGGGTCTAATAGGACAGGCATAAAAAATGAAACCAATCCATCATAGGAATAGCTTTCTTAGGTCACAACTGTATTCACTATTATAGCAAACATGGATTCCCAACTCGTTTCCATGAAAAGCTATTTATATTTGTGGGTCAGGCACCAAATGTTTTCTGATACCATATGCATGGAAAAGATTGTTAACATTTTAATTTACCTTCCAATATTTCTTACGTTTCTTTGAACCATAGTTACCATTATTAAGCTTCCTATCCAGGATTATATCCAGCTGGCCTAAAATAATAATGCAGGCAATAAAATTGTTTAAGCCTATCTCCTATATACATTGATAAAACATCCCATTTAATCAACATATTCACCTATCATAAAATAATATGTTTACACTTACTGTAGCATGCATTGGAAGACTTAGTAACATATACATGTCAACAGAAGTGCATCTGTAAATCCTTAAATATTGCCCTTGGAATTATCTTCCTTGTACAAATTGTGGTCGATAATTTTTATGGTCCCATCTAGAGAACACACTGAAAATTGTTGTCAGCCATGTTTTAAACTCCGTATCAAAATATTAACCTGATACCATTAAGTCACTAAATGTAAATACTTGCATATTGGAAAGAAGGGGGAGGAAAGGGATAAGGGAGAGAGTGACTAACTTCTTCATGTGGGTCTGGAACAAGTCCCTTTCGATAATATCAAGAAAAGCCTGGCAATCGGAAGAATTGTTGTTAAGAAAAGTCCAACATTAGTCACCATATTTTATGTCTTAGTAAGTTGATGGGAGGCAAGTTAACCTTATGTTGAGCAAAGATCAAAACTCTGTGTTGCCCCATGCTTAACGAATCAGATGCTGAAGTGTCCAATCCGATACCACACTCTTCCAAAATTTCCTGAAGAGCAACTAACTTGGGAGAATGATGCAGGTTGTGAAGTTCTGAAATGATGTCAGAGACTCCAGGGAACAGTTTCAACAAATGGCTCTCAAGTGACGGAGGAATCTTATCCCCAATGACAAGTAATGGATGGCTACATAGTTTCAGCAAATATTGAAGTGCCTGACAAATAGTTTACACCAGATAAACCTTGATTGCAAATTCCAAAATAAAGAGGAATTAAATAATATATTGTCAGCTGCTTCACCTGAAAAACATGTGAAGAAGTTTTTGAAGATACACTTTCTCTTCTATCTTCTGACTCATTGATTTTGACCATACTTGAAATTTCTTGTCTAAAATGCGAGCCAGAAAACTGTTCATAGAGTCTTAATTGGACTCGGGATAAGTCACAGTATCTGTCCTGAATGATTTTGGGCGGCAAGTCTGACAACACTTCATCTTTAGTCCGACGGAGGAGAAAAGGCATGACCTGTTTTAAAAAAAGAAAGCTGGTTTAAGATAAGTGTTACGTGTCAGCCTAGCTCACACTCACAAAATGTTAGTCCTTTCAAATATATTTACATGCATCACAACAGAAGTGCTTAGAGTACCACAAGTGTTTGTCTTTATTATTACATATGCAATGCCTATGTACATGTGTCTAGTTACTGCATATATCTGTATATGTGTTGAATATGTTGTATTATGTGGGGTCTTTAAGTGAGCAGTGAAGCGGCATATTGGATGTTGTTGTACTGCCTGGTGTATTGGCAGTTATTGTGCAGTTTTGTGTGTGTTTGAGTAGTTGTCATTGAGAAAAATTAGGAGAAGCAGATGGGTAACTGCCTCTACTTGATTATTATTGACGTGAATGATAGAAGAGGGCAGACCTGATTTTTCTCCAAGATATTTCCTTAACCATGAGATGTGTTGGGTTCTCTCTTAACAAGCCCAAATATTTCAATAGAGGTAAAAGAGGCAGAAAATCCTTAAGAAATCTACACGATACTGATTAGACACTAGATCATCCTACTACTTGCAGCATATCGCGCTCCTGTAACAATAAGATTATTTATTCCTAAAAATAGACCAAATAGTTTTGGTATCGGAGAAACAAAATATATTACCTGCTTATGTAATGCTTCCATAGCAAGTACCCCAGCTTCAGCATCTCTGGCAGAACATTTAGGATCTCTAGCTGCCAGCAAAGGCTTACCATAAGTGGCCTGAAACTGCGCAAGGAAACCAAACAATGGTTAAAACACCCAAATGCATAGTTGAGAAAAGAGGATCCAACCATAAACAAGCATTGACAATATTTTACAAGAGGAAAACTTTTTTCAGTATAAAATATCAAAAGTTCAACAATAAAAAAGCATCAAATAAAATCAGAAAGCACCCTTGGTCCAATTTTCACTATATGCACTTTTGTGTGATAAACACATAACATGAAACAGTAACAATTCCTGCTACACAACTTGGAGTTGTGAGCTGAGGCTGGGTACCACAAACAACAGTTCTCAGGCAAATTTCATTTCTTAAGCCTGCTGCTTTTAGTTGTCCCTTGCCCATTACTTCAAGGACAGTGAAAGCAATGGTTATTCCCTGACAATCCACATCCTTTGGCAAAAAGTTATTCACTTTTTAATGTCATCCAAGAGGAGAAAAAGGACCTATGCGGATATCCGAAATCTAGAAAGAACTAGTTAACAACTAAATCCTTCCCAGTGATGCTTAACCAAGGTGCAAGAAGACTAGTGGCAAAGTAGATTTAATCCTTCAAGGAAAGACAGCATGTTAAGGCATCTAGGAAGAAGAAGTACAATGCTAATCTCAGTTTAAGTTCATTTTAAATTCCTATCATTTTCAGTTAAATCCATGGAAACCCATGTAGCCTCATTCACATAGAATTTGATATTAATGATCAAAATACAAAGCAATATGACCATAGACGTCATATACCATCCAGAAATGTATCATAGAACTTACCTGTCTCTCCGTTCCAAGAAACCCAGGCATAAGAAAGTCAAAGAGGGACCATAAATCCATTAAATTGTTCTGCAGAAATTGAAAAAACATCTTTGTTAATCAGACCATTCATTTTAATAAAATGAAGTTTACACTTTTGACGTACCTGAATTGGTGTTCCACTAAGAATTAGACGATGCTGGGCTTTTAACTGCTTCACTGCCACGGTAATTTTCGATTTTGAGTTCTTAATGATATGTCCTTCATCTAAGATACAATAGTTCCATGTCAACTGTCCAAGGAAATCTATATCTTTCCGGACCACATCATATGATGTTATGATAACATCATGCTTATCAAAATTTTCACGCAAAGAGATGCGATCCTGAGCAGATCCCACATATTGGAGGGTGGATACCAGAGATTCATCAATGTACTTTTCCATCTCAAAGGCCCAATGCCCAACTAGCGTAGAAGGGCATATTATCAACGAAGAGGGAAGATCCTCACAATTTGGTGAACCACGACGCTCTGCTATGTCAGATGCCATAATAGCTGATGCTTGAAGTGTCTTTCCAAGTCCCATGTCATCACATAGTATCCCATGAAGCTTGAACCTTTTCAAAAACCCCAACCAATTTATACCCTCTTGTTGATACCTTCACAAAAAGACTTTCTGTCAGATATAGAAATACCCTAAAATTGCACAAGCCTAAAAATACTTCAAGATTACAATTTCTTATAAGCTCACTCATTAGTAGAAACAGGAATCCTGAGGCACAAAGCAATTAAATCGACAAGTCAAGAATAACAAAATTATAAAAGTACAAAGTCGTTAAATTTGAAGCATAGAAAATGAAGACAGTATGGGGGAGGGGGGAAACTGATTTGGCAATAGAATAACAAAGAGACTGCACAAAAATTATCATAATTACGAGCTACACCAAAAGCTGCAAGCAAAAATAAAATATGAATCTAACTACATAGGCCGGGGAAAAAAATAATAATAATGAAATAATAAGGATACATGCTTACACAAACTTTTGGACTAAAGAACATGGATCCAATACCCCACGTCAAAGCAAAGATGGCAACATTAATGAGAAAGAACTCACGCGGTAGCAGCCATGGATTTGCCAACAAATAAGAGTTGACTTCCACAGATTTGCCAAAAAGTGGCTTTCACACTGCATCCCCAGTGCTAGTGAAATATACTAGAGCAATTCAAAATAAAAATAATAATAACACTAGAGTAATTCTCATGGGAAGGGCACAACATTATACCGAAAATTGTTCCAAGAAAGGAAGACAAGAACAAAAGAGAGGCATCACAATCCTAGTTGTATAGATAGAAAAACTAATTTACAGGCAGCAACCAAATGAATAAAATGGTATGGTTTTGAAAACAAACTCATCTAAATGCAAATTTACAAAGCAATGATGCCATTCCCACCTCCTTAAGGATACTTTTAGGTCTGTGCAGAGCTTGTAATCCTCAATATGTGAATTGTCAAGTAATTGCTCCAAAAATCTTGCATCTTCTGCATTGCCAGCTAAATCTTCAGAAACTCCTGCCGGTGGTGGAAGTCCCCTAGCTAATGGAAGAAGAGGCACAAGAGCAGCAAAACTATGTGTAACGCTCTGTCTTACAGAACTATCACAATCACTCATACACCTTAACAGAGGGACAACTAAAAATGGAGCATATGAAACCAACTCTATGCCCAATCCTTTGACTAATAAACTAATTAGCATTCCAGCTCCCTGTCTTGCATGAACAGATGTCATATCTCCCAACATTGGGATGACATTCCCCATAACAGCTCCCATCACATCAGTTGTCATTGACTTAGCCATTGAAGTGATGCATCTGGAAGCAGCTAACCTCACAGCAACATGGGGCTGACGCACACAATGGAAGATGCATGGAAGCAGTGTGAGCAGGTTTGATTTTAACATATCATGCAACAATGGAGCAACAGAACGAACTACCTGTAGAAAAAATATCAGTTGAGTGAAGCCGACCATACTCATGACAAACTGAACTGTAATCAAAAAGCAAGTTGCTCTGCAAGTGCTCAAATTGCAGAATCTTCCAAAACATCCTCATACAAGGCAATAATGCAACCATCCAAAACTAAAGTGAGCAAAGACTTTACATGCCCTGATTCAATTGGCAGTCTATAGGCAGCAATGCTTTGAGGTTGTATACCCAAAAATAAAATACTATTGGCGGCAAAATGGAAAAGAAGCTCTGTATAAACTATGCAATGCTAGTATGTGAATATGACAAGTTGTGGATCTCTCAAATATTACCATGCAACCCTATCACGCATACAAGGACACAAGAAGTTTCTCTCTAAAGTTGTCAATTAATTTAAGGAAGAAATTAAAAACACATAATTTTTTTGGGGGTAAGGTGAAATTTAGCTGTCATATAATCTTTCTAGCAGATGAAACAACAATTAAGTTAAAAGTACCGATTCCTCAACAAAAATAAATAACTTATGCATCCAACACCCTGGAAAAACAAATAAAACAAGAAGTAAATCATTGGGATAGAAAAACAGGTAATAATATTAAGCAGGTTGCTGAAGTAGAGTTATAGTAATAGAGGATAGGTGTATAGGAAAATGAGAAAAAACTTAAAACAATATTTCCTTTTAGATTTTCAGACATTGAAAGTAAATCTAGTCAGCCAAGATTTAGACATAACGAAAAAATTCATAATAATTAGATCGGCAAAACCTGAATGTTATTTATCAATATCTGAGGATCTCCAGCATTATCAATTGCAACTGTGATTTCCTTTTCATTTGTGGGACTGGCAGGCTTTAAAACTTCACTGAGACAACTCCACAGTCTTGGGAGCATATCAAACAATGAAGCACCAAATTTCTCACACAAATGGCTCAATGCATGTTCTGATCCTCGTCTACTTATATATCCCTCAATCCTTGATCTTTCTTCACCTCCCGATAGGATGTGAACCTTGGGCTTTTGCTTTCCAACAGTGCTTCCAAGGGAAAGCAGATCCTGGTCATCAATAATCTCCATGCAATTAATGACACTAGCTTGAGGTGTCTCCTGAGGGTCCATGCACATTAAACTACATATATTCTTTATCAATTTATCGTTTGGGCTTGGTTTGCGCTGTATACAATGAGAGATGAGTTCAGCTAAAGCCTCAGCAGCCCTCTGTTGCAGTATTTCCTCCTTAAAAAAATAAGACACGAAGATCAAATAAAATCAAGAGGGATTCAGAAATCTATAAGAGCAAGATACCATACTACCTGCTCTCTTTTTATCGAAGCCATCAGAGGCAAAATTATCGGGTTTAGCCTGGCCGGAAGTTCTGACATCCAGACAACAGCAGCCGAAACTAAAGCAGAAACCGTTATATGCAGATTGCTCTGCAAAATATTTCCAAAATCAGAAATTAACACAGAAATCAAAGAGCTAATATCAGCAGAAGATGTTTAACCAAAACTGGAAAAGGCTAATACATCATGTATAATAGGCACAGCTGTTCAAACCTTGCATAAGGACAAGATTTAGAAGCAGATCATTTTCTCAAAACATAAATGTCTAACACAGACTTGTCATTGACAGGAGTAACTGGATCCACTAAAACCCAAGATGCAGCAGGAATTCATTCAGTACTTGAATTACCTGTTCATTTGTCAATTCCACTTTTACTTTTTGACGGGCTGCATATGCTAGTTTGTAAGGACGAGTTCTTTACCCACCCAGATCCACTTAAACCCAAGATACAGCAGGAATGAATTCACTACTTGAACTGCCAGTTTAATCCTCAATTCTGATTTTACTTTCAGATGGACTGCATATGCTAGATTGTAAGCACAAGAATGCTTTACCCACCTAGGACTTTAACTTCTAAGACTGATCCAAGCAAATCTGGTTCCAACATAAAATAATTCAAACCAAATACTTCCTTAAGTCACATACTCTCTCTCAATGGTGTTTCTCTTTGCCGGTTTAAGAAAGCAAGTTTTTGTCCAATTTCTTAAGCTACTGAAAGTAATCTAGGTCCAAGATGCTAACTGAAAAGTAGCTAGAGATCTAATCAGCCTATAAAATTTTATTCATAACAGGAGTTGAAAGTTTGCAAAAAATAGAAATTAAAAATAAACAAAGACGGGCCATCATTTGAATCAAAGACCAAGGTAACTGGCTAGTTTTATCCATTTCAGTTAGATATCCCTATAAGATAATTTCTGGCACGGAATTATCACCCAAATGGATCTAGCTCATGATTGGGCTGGCACCACAAAGGATAGAAATAAGGGAAGGTCATAAACAAAGCATGTAAAACTTGACAATAAATGACATCAATGTGTTATCATGAAAAATCAGGAGATTAGAGATACAAGCAAGAATTCCCCCAACTGTGCAAATAATCAACCATAACCATCAATCAGCAAAAAAGAAGAAATGCTTTTTATGCTTTCCATATACAAGCTGAAATTCAAGAAAGGTATGAATATAAAAGGAAAAAGATTTAGTAGACAATAAAAAAGTATCAATTAACTCCTCAAAGGCTGCATGCCAATTAATACCACATCTTCAATATACCTGAACACACTTTAGGTAGCCCGAAGTTGTCAAAAGCCTTTGCTTGGCTGATTCAATTTCATCGAGAATATGCTTCCCCACAGATTCACTGCCAGGGCTATTATCACATAATTGTGGTAACTTGGACGCAAAGTTAATTGCATCATCGACAGTCAAATTTTCCAGATCAATTCTACTATCTGACAAAAAGCTTGCTAACTTGCCAGATGACTCCATAGCATGGACTAGCTGAGTAGCCTCATTCCGCATTTTCAAATAAGTTCTCGAAAGTTCAGAGTATGGAAGTAGAGAACCTTTTGTAGGGAAAGCTGGCTCAGAGCATGCCAGCAACTCCAACAACCACTGACTAAAATGATTGGGAATGGCAGTAGTAACGTCAGTTCGCAAAACACCTCCACTTTTCATCTCTTTAAACCAAGAAATAAGAATTAATGCGGCCACCTGCAAAATGATAAAAAAAACATGCAGTTGTGGTAATCAGACACACAGACATAAATACCTGCCAAGCCCTACCGGTACTCACAAACATGCAGGCATGGTTTTATGGACCAACACAAACACAATAGTAACTACACACCTGTCGTTGGACACCAGATAATGAAGTGAGGGCAACCCAGAGGGGATCTATTACACATTGCAAAGATCGCTCTTGCAACTTAGCAGCTAAGATGCCTAATGCCGAAGCAGTAACAACTCGAGTTCGAGTGACTGACATCTCAGAATCAGCACCAACAACTATCTTGATTAAACTGGAGGATGCATCACCATTTCTTTCACATGAAGTGGTTCCTCCACCGAAATCCAAACAATAAGTTCCATTTGCTTCATTTTCTATCTTCACAGCTCTCACTTTGGCTGCTGCTTTAAAATGACTTCTTCGAGGAGGAGCAACAGGCCAAAACATCTTGGATGGTTCTAGCTGTGAACCAAAGGGTGTGGCTGCAAGTTCTACCCACAAAGACATATAGGATTTTCCAACAGATTCCAAGTCCTCAACTGGGCACTAGCATAACAGTAGAGCAGTCAAAAATTAGACACCTCCACAAGATCTACTTGATGAATAGATTGTATATAGGTCAAGCAATTCTTGTATGACACATTTACTTCAGAGTCCATGACAATTGGCAGCCTATAGAAAGCCCATGACACAATTTTCCTCTCATGAGCTGACACATTCAACTTCCTAGTTAAAATCACTCTGTCAAGCAAATTTTAATAATTGTTTTCCCAATAACTTGGGTTGTAGGGGGGAGGAGAGAGGGCAACAAAGTTTTGCAAGATCTCCACATGTAATATTATAAGTTACAAGCAGCTTCCATTTTTCCAAGGAAATTAAGATGTTAATCATATTCTTGCAGTTCAGTCTCCTATTTTATTATATGAAAGAGCCATAAGTCCTAGATGAAAAAAGAACTAAGTAAGAATTTCACACATCTTGACAAGATAAAAACCTGCATCAGAAGCCGCCAGACTCTCTCTGAACTTTCCAAAATCTCTTCATTTGATTCCAGGAGCAGATTTTGGAAAACAATTCTGATTGTATCACCCAGAATGACAGAAGGCCAAAAGGAATGACCAGAGGATTCAGTGATACTCCTCCGGAAACCAGCATCAAGTAGCCGTTCCTATGGACAACATTCATCAATAATAGAACCATAAACATAATAGCTTCACAAAGCTATGACAATCCACTGAAACATAGGATGGTCTTCTATAATACTGTAGCTACTAAATTGCTAACTTAGCAGGGGGAAATAAGAACAGAATGGGGGGAGAGAGAGAGAGAGAGAGAGAGGGAGAGAGAGAGAGGGAGAGAGAGAGACGGTGTACATCTTCTTCCTTAAAAGAACAATTAAATGGGATAAAGCAAACTAACACAATTGTACGCAATTAATTTGTAACCAGATCAAATTTGTAACCAAGCAGAAGAAATTTGGCAAGTCGTTATCCTGGATCAGGTCAAACTACTCATAAAAAATTATGCAATTAATGAGATGACAATTTTAGCTTAAAACTCACTATATGAAATGCTGCCACTCTTGGTGAAAGCAGAAGGAAATTTTCCTCTTCATAGAAGTGCCCTTTATCTAAGAAACCACTCATTTTTTTATCATTTCTTTGTGGAAACTATTATACAAATTTGCATTGCCATTTTGCTCTTTCAAATACTTATACAATGCCTTAAATCTTACATTTTATTTTGGTAATTCAATCTCTCATTAAAAGTGGAAACATAACTTGAATTTTGAATAAAGAAAAAGGACATCAATTTCTAGAGAGAAGTTTACCAGGGTACGGATAGCTGAATACCGGACTGAGCTTATGCTGTGCCTCATAAATGGCCAAAGCCGTGGCGCCAGAGTAGATAACATGTAAGGATTTTCCTGAGGATATCTCCCCTTTCCTACATCACCTGAATAGACTATATTGTTTAGATCAAATTCATGATTCTCTTTCAAAGTCCCAAGCATCTCAGGACTCATCTTGTCCTGGGAATATATTTCCGCCAACAGATTCATCACACTGCAAACAAGTGACATAAGATCATATGGTAACGAATTCATTCTACCATGCCAAAGCATACTATAAAATACCATTACAATTGGGGACAGTCAACAAAACTTGTCCAAGGTACCAGGTGAAGAAAAAGTGAGACCAGAAAATAAATCAGATTAGTTTAAATCCCATGCCATGATAGAAATAAAACATATTGCAATCCCACTATTAGAATTTAATACAATCAACCAATAAAAATACATATTCAAGAATGTAAACAATTCAGATAAAACAACATCCTGCATTTTCTTCTTAGTAAAGGGGAACCCAAAATCTATTTGTAATCAAATTTTGCTTGCAGCTGCAAATAGATAGGGAATTCTCATTTAGAGAGGTTCATAAACTTGACAACTCAATAATCTACTTACTGCAGAACAATTTTAAAGTTAAGAAAATGCATTAATTATCTGAAGGGTAAATTACACTTTGAATACCTATATTTCACCATTTTTCACTTTGATTACCTGTATTTCACCATTTAGATTCAATCTCTAGCTGTCAATATTAATCAGCGACCCTTATCAATTTCGAATTAATCCACAATAATTAATTTAATAAAAAAATATAATAAAATATATTTGATTAAATAATATAATAAAATGTAGAGAATATTAAATTTTTAAAAAATCCGAAAAAGAAAAATAAACCCCAAGGGCATTGCCATCCACCCCCAACTGAGGGCAGCCAGCCACTACGTGGGGAGAGAGGCCCTCACAAGTGATGGCCAACCCAGCCTTGGAGTGGCTAGCTAGGCCCTATATAGATTATCAAGTCATGACACACCTAGGCGTACCGCCAAAAAAATAAAAAGAAAGAAAGAAATTAGGAGAGAGAATAGGTAGATCCCTAATCAGGTAGTCGACAGGTTTCTTAAAGGTTTTTCCTTTTTTTTTTTTTAACTACCTTTTAAAGGTAGCAAGTGCACCACCCACCATGCTAGAACAGCTAATGCCAGCCGCCCCAAAGTGAATAGGTGGCCAGTAACATCATTTAGGGCAGTTTTTCTTTCTTTTGAGGTTTTTTTTTCCTTTTCATTTTTATATTTTACATATTACTTTATTGAATTAATTATTATGAAACAAATAAAGCTAGCACGTGTCTGCCAATTAATCTTGATAGATAGAGATAAAACACAAATATGCAGTGTCAATAATGAAAAAAGCAAGTGTACAGTGGGAAAAAGCATGGAAACACAGACATGCAAAGCATAAACTCCCCTTTTCTGAATGTTTCCAGTAGAGAAGCAAATGCAAATGCCAAAGAAAACTCTTGCTTCAAGAAAAGGATAGGAAAAATAAGGAAGCTTCAAGCAACTAGGATCAAATGCTGCACATTTGCTCAACTTTGTCTACAACTTTCTTGTGGCATATGCATCTTTTTGATAGCTTAAAGGGAGGAAGTTAGTAAACAACTGCAAAAATATTAATTGGCAAAGAGGCATGTTGTAAATCACAGGACAAAATCTTCAGGAAAAGCCTAATCTTACTAATCACCTGCTTGTGGATGGACTTAGATCATCTAAATCAAGCAAAATATCCCAAAGTAGCATGACAATATCATGCAGCATCTGACCCTTGAGCTCAACAATAGCAGCTGCTGCTGGGTTCAAAGCATCAGCAGCTACAGCTCGAACATCATCATCAGGATCCTCCAAACCAGCTTTACAAGATGGAAGGACATATCCAAGAAGACCATGCAGTAAATCCTGATTGATGCACAGGGTCAATAATTTAAAACTGAAGAGACTTATAATTAGCCAACACCTTTTCTCTTTCTATCAAAAAAATAAGTCTAGCAAATAACTTAGTGAACATAAAATGTGGCAGAAAAAATGGCATCTATTCCCTGTTTAACATTTTGGGGCATAACAAAAATAAATAAGCTGAATATGCAATCTCAACTTTTTCCCTTTATGGTCTATTGAGTAGTTGTTAGTCAGCAAAAAAGGAATCACAAAAGAAGATACAACATTTCACCTGTCTGACAGCAACCAAGTACTTGATACCTAATAGACTTCCATGACGAATTTCCCATTCTGCTCTATGCTGAAATAAGATGAGAAAACAACTAAAGGAGTCACACATAATGAAGAAAGAGTTTTGATTAGGGACAGCATTCTGAACTTCCCAGAAAGATTACTAGACAGCCCAGCCACAATAAAATTACCTGCATTTGCAACAAAATACTCAATGTTTCATGAATCAGTGAAGGATGCATGTATTTAAAGGCAGCACCCAATGCTTGAGCACATGTCTCCCGAACTGGAGCAACAACCTGATCAGATACATAGTCTCCAAAGCTACAAAATTAAAATCATAAAAGTACTAAAGTAAGTGCTGTGCTTTTATTAAACCAGTATCTAGGCTAAAGGTACTAAAATAGTATCATGCCATCATTCATGCTTTTGCTAGAAATAGAAAGATTCGTCCATTAAATGGGGCACCAAGACTGTAACCCACATAAGAGCAATGGAACTCCAGAATTCAAATACAAAATATGTCATATGAAGCAGCATTGTTATGCACTAGAGGAAGATAATCAGAAAGACACTAAGAAAAGAAAAATGAAAGAAATAAATAAATAAGTAAATAGAGGCATACCGGTCCAAGGACAAGATACATAAGAAACGGATTGCACAATCTCTCAGAAACTCAGAATTCTTCAACCATGAATGCTTCGTCAATTCAACCAAGTTCATCAACTCAGAACCTTCAAGAGGATCCTTCTGTACACATACATTACTAGAAGAATCCTTCTCACCACAGTAATGGTTCAAAACTGCTGGTGGACCGGAACTTTCTTGACAAGATTCAGGTACCTTATCAAGTAAAGATTGATCCTCCACCTTAATTAAACTCCCATCAAGCTGCAAACCAGCTTGCACATCAGGTTCAAGTTTGACTGTGATATCAGAGATTTCATTCTTGCAGGCAGGTGTCACTGCATCCAGCAAAAGAAAGCTAGATCCTTCATGCTTCAGCCTCTTCCTCTCAGGTTCAAGCTCATCTGTTGGTGTACGCATATTTAGATCAATTGTCCCATCCCTTTTCAGCGAGGCTGAGTCAACTTCATCTACAGACACAAAATGGCTAACACCTACAGACCTCGAGTTGGCATCAAGAACTCCAGCAGAAGCACCATGGTAGGTTATGATTTCTCTTAAAGCCATTATACTACCGTGACGAACTTCCCAAACTGATCGATTGTAAGAATAAAGTCATTGCAAAGATACTGAAACATCTGAAGTAACAAGGGGAAAGAATATTTACCAGGATCAAACATATCAACCATCAATTGTTCAACAAAAGCAGAAAAAGGCCATCCTTCCTCATCATGATCACCACTGTCGTCATCAACAGTATAATTTGCCTGCAATGGAACACGAGCACATGCCAAATATTTAAAATCAGTAAACAACATGCCCTAAGTAAAATATCTGATCCATCAAATATTACTGAGGAAACAAATAACTAAATATCCAAAGATGTAATATCTCAATAGCCAGTGTAAAATGATGTTCTATTACTGCATTATCAAAAGGAATCACAAGTGCCCAACAGATGTAGGAGTCGTATAAGGGTATACAAAAGACAAGCCAGCAAAAAGTCATATCATTAAAGAAATAGTCATTACAATAAACTATAATCATCCTACCAATCCAACATGAATTAATAAATAGACCAGAAGAGCCTGAGATAAAGCTTGGTAAGGCCACAAGGAGCTGAGCTAGTCTGAAATGTTAGTGCACTCATCACTGTCATATTTGTGTTTATTTATTTATTTTTTATTTTTTATTTTTCTTTGGATGAGGAACAAGGACATAGCAGTAATAGAACCAACCACCTCCAAGCATATGAACAATCCTATGATACCAATACAACAATAAATCCAACTTGTGTTTTGTAGTTGGCCAACAATTAGCCTTAGCTGGAACTGAGTCTAGGATTTTTGCCATTTGTCATGTTAGTACATGTCCCTTAACTATTGGGCATCACCTAAGCAATTTGTACTAGATATTTCTTTTTTCAATTTTTATCTTCTTCTCCTCAAAGCCTTTCTTCCATATCTCATGGGATGAAGGTTAAGTAAATTACCTCATTTATCAAAAAGCAACAAAACTGGACTTAAAACACAGAAACATTTTTACACTCAGTAAAGATTACTTACACGAAAAATTATGCAAGAAGAAAGATCAACAGCACAAGAATGGACAAAGCAAGAGTAAGTGATTGTATTAAAATCAGCTTTGGAAAGCAATACTCACACCTACTACTGCCCAAGGTTTAAAACAAAAAGGAAACAACAGCATCTAAGCAAGCTTAGAAGAATCAACAACAGCTAAGATCCATCAAGCTAGAAAATTGCATTTGGACACACTTCCCAATCCTCTTCTTTCACTAAAATCACTGCATAAATAGTACACAACAGCTGCAAAAGCCAATTTCCATCTCACAGTATAAACACTTTTCACATTATGTAGGGCTTCAAGTCCAGATAGATCCCCATCGCTAGTAACATATGACCAAGGTCAAGATCGCTTATTATATACCTTCCTCCACACATCTTTGGAGAATTGCATTTAAAGAGTAAGTTAGATGGAACCATTCTTCTCTTCCACAAAGAAAGCACTCGTTTGATGGAGGACTCCAAAGAATTCACTTATCCACGGTTAGAAGCCTACTTTGTATTGCTGATTAAAGGGTAAAAGCATGCCTTGTTATGTTTTTCTAGAACCAATACTCTTCGCCCAACTAACCCTCCACTGAGTATATTGTTGTAGGCTAAACAATTATAGAAGCTAGCGTCTAGTTTCAACCTATAAAGAAGTTTGTCCAATCATGTGAGTTACAATGTTGGATTTGAGGACAAGCATTCACAAAAGATTTGCAAAAAGAGCCACTTGGCATATCCCATTCATTCTCACCAATAATGGAACACAATCCAGCAAGGGGTCGAATGCCACAATCATTTATAGTGAACAAGAAAAATTTTACTCATTATTAAACAATAATTTAAATAATTAATTTAATGAAAAAAAGATACATTAGGCAATACAATTTACAAACACATTATATGGTAGGCATGTGTATGGTAGATTTGTGCTTACCTAATTTAAACATTAAATATCGATAAATCCCAACACATCCCTGAAACTACTATCTACTTCTTTAAAACTCCCCCTCAAACTTAAAAACAAAGATATTTGACATTTCAATCTTTTTGGGTGAATGAGATAATTTCACAGCTCAAAAAATGTACATAAGATATGTACAATGAACCAAAACCTACTATTGGTTCCTAATGTCTAAAAACAAAAGGATACTAGATACAAATAGAAGGAATACAAAAAACAAAGAATCTGTCTATACTATGCAAGCTAAAACTGTTCTCAAAATCATATTGGCATTATTGTGTGTTCCATTCACCCTTCTACTATTTCTTTCCTTCCAAATATAATAACACACCACTGCAAGTGCTTTCCTTTGGCCTTCGTTGTAGCTCTTCAGACCTGGATCATTAAAAAAACTGTCTATAGTAGTGATATCTGATGGTTTGGCACTTCTCCATCCTAAGGCCTTCTCTACTTTCATATGGGTTTAACAAAAGAGCAGCCCATGAAAAGGTGGTCAATCGATTCTTCTTCCACACAGCATAGATGGCAAGTCTTTTGCTCTGTCAATTCCCACCGAGACACTTTGTCCAATGTGTACAGCTTCTTTTGCGTAATCATCCACAATATCATAGCATGTCTAGGAGTAATTTTTATGCCAAACCAATGGAGCCCATGTCTTTTTTGGATCTCTTTGTCTTGCTAAAAAATGCGCCTGCCTGACGGTGAAGGGTCTGGTTTCAGCAAGCTTCCACACCATGCAACCAGGTGAGTTTGCTTGTGGGAATACTGCTTCAAGATCAACTGTGATGGCATTCCACCTCTCCCTTCTGGGCCAGTGCCATCTTCCTTTCAAGATGAGGGAGCTTAAGAGAGTATCTTTTGGGTATCCAAAAGAGGCCCTTGTTTGTTCATCTATCTAATCCATAAGAGGACCTTTAGGATGTCAGTGATCGTACCAAAAAGAAATAAGCTTGCCATCCCCAATCTTCCATCTAAGCATCCTCTTAGCTAATGGTCCTTTTTGAAGAATTTTCCTCCAAGACCAAGATGTATTGTTTGGTGTTTTGACGCTCCACATGCATCTGCCTCTCAAGACTTCATTCTTGACCCAACTTTGCCAAAGTGTATTGCCCCTATCTTCACAAAGGGTTCATAGGTGCTTTAACTAAGCCACCATGTTCCAAGATTTGATGTCAATGATACCCAAACCTCCTTTATTCTTTGGTCTACAAATATCCCTCCATTTTACCTTTGCTCTTGCTTTTGAATCATCTCCTCCATTCCAAAAGAAACGTTTGAGCTTTGGCTCCACCTTATTCAACAACAACATAGGGATAACAAAGATCATAGCCCAATAGACTTAGAGAGAAAAAAAAATGCTCTTGATGAGTTAGGCTCTACTAACATACAGAAGGAACTTAGATGACCAGTGATTGATTCTTGAGGAGAATTTATCAATCAAAACTTGACAATTTACCTTCGATAAGCTAGCAAATGAAAGCAGAATGCCTAGGTAATGGATAGGGAACTGTCCTATCTCAAAGCCCATCATTGCAATTATTTGCTCCTTTACACTTGCTGAGACACCACTAAGGAATATGTTACTATTCACGGCATTAGAGTGTAGCCCCAATAAGGATTGAAATTCCTTAAGTCTCTCTTTTATATGCTTCAATGAACTAATATCACCCTTTGAAAATATCAAGATGCCATCCGCAAAACAAAGGTGATTTAGTTTTTCTTTCTTACACCTCCAATGAAAAGAGAAATCTTCTTTCTCTCCTTTCTCCTTTCTCTTTCATGATGCATGAGATGATTTCCAGAGCAATGACAAAAAGATAAGGAGAGATAAGATCCCGTAGAAAAGTGTTATTGTTAATTTGTTATTTTATCTTTATCTTGATATTATCTAATAAGTATAGTGGTTAAGATGTTTTTATCTAGTAAGGACTATGAAGATCCAATACTATTAGATTTATCCTTCTCTTGTTGAACTCTACATGATGTATATATTTGGCAGATCATTGAATAATAATTAAGTCTTTGACTGCATTTTTCAATATGGTATCTAAGCCATGTCTACCCTAGCCTACATGATCACTCAACACGATGGGTGACAACACACCAAGCCAAACACAAACGTTTGCATCAAAGCTTCAATTTGGATCTTATCACTAAAGCAAGCAAACTATGTCTAATATCAATTTAGGTCAATCTCATGTGGGAATTTCTATGGGAGATTCTTCACTTCTAATTACTCAACATAAATTGAGTGGTACAAATTTTTGCAAATGGCATCAATCTGTAAGGCTTGTAATTAATGGAAAAAGCAAGCTAGGACATTTAACTGGAACGTGTCAAGCACCTACAGCAAACTCTTAAGAATATGATACATAGGAGGCCAAGAATGCAATGCTGATGGCTTGACTTGTTAACTCAATGGAGCCTGAAATTGGGAGGTTATATTTTTTCTACAACATAGCAACAAAGATTTGGGATTTAGTTCATGAAATGTATTCGAATATAGACAATGCGACACAATGTTTAGAACTTCAATCAAAAATTAAACTCATAACTCAAGGTAATCAAACTGTGATAAAATACTACAATTCTCTAATGGAACTACAGCAGGAGATTGATTTATATTATGATATTGAATGGCCATGTTCTGAGGATGAAGTCAAGTTTGCAAAAGTACAAGAGAAGGACAAGGTTTTTGATTTTCTACAGGGATTAAATGCTAATTTAAATGAAGTACGTGGACATTTGTTAGGGAAAAAACCTTCCCCTAATTTGAAAGAAGCATTTGCAGAAGTTCGGAGAGAATAAACAAGGTGAAGAGTAATGGGAACAATGTCAACATTTGATCAAGGCCAAAGTCACTCAAATTCGGCCTTAGTAGCAAGGAAAGAAAAACCCTATAACAAGCTACGGTGTGATTTTTGTAAAATGTATTATCACACAAGGGATACATGCTGGAAACTCAATGGAAAACCATTAAAGCAAAAACAACAAAGAGCAGTGCCATGCCTAGTGCAAGTGGCTAAAACAACAGACACTGATGAAGCAAGAAGAGGTATAAATTTGACAGCTAATCAAATTGCTATGCTAAAAGGGCTTCTTGAAAATTCATAAGTGTATGATGCGCCAGGTATCTAGTTTCAAGCTATTTATCTTATGCTAGAATTTCATATGCATATAAGTCTTCTTTGGCCAGGATAGATGAGGAAAAATTACCAAGAACTATTGATGAAGCTATGTCTAATGACAAGTGAAAGAAAGCTGTCACAGAGGAGATGAAGCCTTTACAACATAACAATACTTGGGAGATTTGTGAACTATCTGAATGAAAGAGACCAGTAGGTAATAGGTGGGTGTTTAGTATCAAGCATAAGTCCAACATAAGTGTAGAAAGATACAAAGCTCACCTAGTTGCTCAAGGGTACACACAAATGTATGGTTTAGACTATGAAGAAATGTTTGTGCCAATGACAAAGTTGAATTCCATCAAGGTATTGTTGTCTCTAGCAGCTAATCTTGACTGGCTCTTATATTAATTAGACGTTAAGAATACTTTTCTTAATGGTGATCTAGAAGAGAAAATATTTATGAAACTTTCACCTGGCTTTAAAACTGAAGATATAAGGGGTAAAGTGTGTTGGCTAAAAAGGTCTTTATACAGGCTAAAGCAATCTCCAAGAGTATGGTTTAAAAAATTTTGTGAAACTCTGATTGGTTTGAGATATTATCAATGTCAGGCTAAACATACACCATTCGTAAAGTATGGTGTGAATGGGAAGAAATCCATTCTTATAGTGGATGTTGATGATATCATACTGACAAGTGATGACTGAATAGAAATTGCAAACTTTAAAAAAAGAGATTGGTGATAGATTTGAGACTAAAGACTTGGGAGATCTCAAGTACTTTTTAGGAATGGAGGTAGTACATACAAAGGAAGCCATTTTCATTAGCCAATGCAAATATGTCCTTAATCTACTAAAAAAAACTAGAAAGCTTGGGTGTAAACCCAAAGATACTCCATTACCCCCAAATTGGAAAAACCAATCACATGAAAAGGATACGCCTACTAATAAAAAGAGATATCAGAAGCCTGTTGGAAGATTAATTTACCTCTCTCTTTCAATACCAAATTTGGCTTATGCTATTAGTGTAGTGAGTCAATTTATGCATTCACCCACCAAACATCATAAAGAGGCAGTCAATCATGCACCCGGATATCTTAAGGGATCACCTAGGAAAGGATTATTTATCAGAAAAACAGCATGTAGAGATTTAGTTGCACTTGTTGATGCAAATTGAGATGGTGACACACTTGATACTAAGTCAACCACTGGTTTTTGCACTAAACTTTGGGGTTTGCAAAAGGTAGTGCTGAAGCTAAGTATAGGGCGATAGCTCAAGGAATATGCAAAGTTATATGGCTGCAATGACTACTTGCAAAACTGAAGATTGAGTGGACTTCAATAACACTATATAGTGACAACAAATCAACAATTGATGTATTAAAGAATCCCGTTCAATATAAGAGGATGAAGCATGTTAGAATAAATAAAAACTTTATCAAGGTAGAAATTGAAGAAGGTAGCATTCAAATGAAATATATTCTTACCAAGCAACAAGAAGCTAATATGCTTACAAAATCTTTCACAAGATCCTTGTTTGTGGAATTATTATCTAAGCTAGAAATGAACAATATGTATTCCTTAAACCTGAGGGGGGGTGTAGGAAAGTGTTATTGTTAGTTTGTTATTTTATCTTTATCTTGATATTATCTAATAAGTACAGTGGTTAGGATATTTTTATACAGTAGGGACTATAAAGATCTAATACTATCAAATTTATCCTTATCTTGTTGAGCTCCACATGATGTATATATTTGGAAGACCATTAAATAATAATTAAGTCTTTAACTGCATTTTTCAATAGATCCCCTTATCCAAGTCCCTTTGATGCTCCAAAGAATCCCGCTCATTCTTCATTTATGTTAATAGAGAACTTAGGGGAGATAATGCATGCCATGATCCAAGAGATAAAAAGGTGTGGAAAGCCCATAGAATTGAGAACTCCTTCAATAAAATTCCACTTTATATATCATAGGCTTTGAATAGATCCACTTTGATAGCACTTTGGGCACCTTTATTGTTATTGCGATAGCCTTTGACAAGTTCTTGAGCCACTAAGATATTATCCACTATTCTCCTATCTTTTATGAAAGTCGTTCGTTCCTTACTAATCAAGGAAGGCAAGAGGCATTTTAGTCGTTCTGCTATAAGCTTAGAACTGCATCTATACAAAGAGTTGCAGCATGCTATGGGGCGAAAGTCTGCAAAGGAACTAGGATTTGCTTTCTTCGGCACTAAAGTTAGATATGTTTGAGTTCGCTTCCTATAGCAATCTTCCTGAAGCAAAGAAACTTTTAATCGTTGAGCAAACATCCTCTCCCACTATCTCCCAAGCATCTCTAAAGAAGCTAGCTCCAAATCCATCGGGGCCTAAGGCTTTTATCTCTACCAATAGACCACATAGCTTCTTCTATTTCAACATTAGATACCGGTTTAATCAAAGACTCAACATCCAAGTCCAAGATTCTATGCCTCGTCAGCCTCTGAAGTCTATTTCCCTCCACTTCCACTGGTAGGACATCATTCAACAGCGAATGGAAGTACTGTACAGCTAGGGATTTAACAACTTCAGGATCTTTCACACTATTTCCATTCCTATCTGTGATGGAGGAAACCCACTTCTTGTACTGTCTTGTCTTCACTTGATTGAAGAAATACTTATTATTATGATCTCCTAGCTTGATCCAAGTGACTCTTGACTTTTGTCGCAAGGACTCTTCAAGGGCACTCCAATAGTAGTAGGCCTCAAAACACTCCTTTTCTTTCCCCCAATCAGCAAGGTTACCGGGGGCTCTATTCAATAATCGGACAGCGTCCAGTTCTACCTTTGCCTTAAGGACTCTATCCAAAATGCCTGCAAAACTCAAGTCATTTAAATTCTTTAGGCAAGCCTTCAAAAGTTTCAACTTTTTGTCGATTCTAAACATTGGGGAACCCTCTATCTCGGTTTCCCACACCTCTTTCACAACAAAGAGGAACCTCAAGTGCTTTTTTCAGAAATCAAAGTACTTGAAGAACAATTTTCTTCTACAATTGGATCCATTAGAAAAAGGTAAAACTAAGGGGGAGTGATCAGAAATACCTGGGCTGAGAACTTATAGTTCCAAGTCTTGGAATGATGAGGCCCACAAGTTGTCAATCAGAGCTCTATCCAATCCACGGAGAGTAGGATTGGAAGGGCATCGGTTGGACCAAGTGAGCAAAGGTCCAAAGAACCGTATTTCTTCCACTTCCAACGATAAGCAAGTCTCCTTAAAGCGTATCACACCTCTTAAAGCTGCCTCCACACCTATCTTTTCACTCAAGGTTCTACATTCATTGAAGTCACCCATGATGAGCTATGGTTTATCAATGTGCTGTTTAATCTAAATAAGGTCATTCCAAAGTTCCTCTCTCCCAATATAATGATTTACAACGTAGACAAAAGAAATGTAAACTGATACATCCTGCTACCTATTGGTACAAAGGCAATGCATCAACTAAGAGGAAGACTAGATCACACTTACTGTCCAAACATAAGGCTTCCAAGCAACCCATATCTAGCCTGCTTCTTGACATTCAACACTCTAATGAGGAAAAGTCCGATTCATAATTCTTAAGATGTTATGGTTTCTACCCTTGGTTTCCAACAGCCCTACAATAGAAAAATCTTTTTCTCTACAAAGTTTATTTATAGCCCTACTCTTTATTGGGTCATTCAACCCTCCAATGTTCCACATACCTATCATAATATTACAAAATAAGGGTGGGATATCACACAAAATCAGCTCGAGGAAGGACACCTAGAGGCTTCCCCTGGTTTATCTCTATCTTTTTTCTTTTTCACTTTCTCCTTCTTCCTTGTAACCTAAGTCCACTTCTCTTTAGCTCACTCATCCGATGGAGAGAAAGGCTTTTCAACAGCCTTATAAACGACCTTAGCAGGAGGGTCTTCATCATCAGCAACCTCCTGCGAATTCTCAATGGAATATGGTACCATGGAAGGAGTGGATGACTCTTCTTTGGAACCATAGTTCCCCTTAATGGTCTCTTTATTTTCTGATTCCTCCTCAGGAGAGTTAATGGTCTGATCAAATGAGGAAGAGCTGCCCAGACTACTTCCATGTCTCTTTCTTGATGCTATAGCAATATCCACCTTAACCACTTCCACAGTTGAAAGGATGTTCTTCCCCTTACCAAGAGTTTTTGGCTCCATTTCTTTCTGTAGTGTATCGTTTCTCATATCAGCTTCTCTAAACACTATACCTTTGACAGGTAATTCCAACTCTTTCTTTTCTTTCAACTTCTTAGGTACATCCCCTCTTCCCTCCAAGTTTGCTTAAGGTGCATCTTCTTCTAACGAATTTTCCTCAACACACTTCAATACTTTGTTGAATAGGACAAGATGCATGATTATGGCCGAATAATTTGCTGCTCAAGCATATTAGAGGTAGTGGTCAAATTCAACATCTACACGATGTCTCGAACCATCTCTGCATTCAATCTCAAAGGAATATATAATCTCACTATCTACTACTAACTCCACAGTAGCTCTAGCATATTTCTCTCTTTCATTCTTAGCCATCACTATGTCAGCTTGAAAAGAGTCACCCAACGCACTAACGTCATAAGCTACCCCTTCACCGTGCAAGAACTCCATAGGAATGCCTCATAGTTTGAC
Source organism: Lumnitzera littorea (assembly GCA_024138015.1). NCBI lineage: Eukaryota > Viridiplantae > Streptophyta > Magnoliopsida > Myrtales > Combretaceae > Lumnitzera > Lumnitzera littorea. Next base: position 56,708,948 of record JAMXBB010000012.1, on the reverse strand, counting down.
TCAGATAGGCATCTTGTTTGGCCACACTCTATTGAGAGACATACCCACTTTCAACCGCTAGAGAATGATCAACTATGGACCAAAGTACTACAGCTATTGAAGCACCTTAAGTAGGGAAGCTCCGTCCATAAATTTAAAAAAGTAATATCTACATCCACTGGTGAGCACCTCCAAAAGACCGTCCTTATCCCATGCAGCTTTGGCTATTTTTTAGACTAAGGGAAATGCTAAATTTTGTCTAAGGAAATAGCCCGCAATCGTATTTCTCCAAAGATATTCTCCAATAGCCGAGACTGAGGGGAGTGGCTTAATTGTAATTTTGCCACCTTCACGACTAGGAGGATAATAAGAGAGTGAGAGCTTAACTGTTGGAACATTTTAAACTTGTTTAGATAGAGAAACCACTACAACACAGGTCAGACTCGAGTTTTTGGCTTAAGGGTGGTTTTGTGAAACCTCCTGCCTTTTTTTGAGCCCATGATTCAATAGCTTTTGCCACCCCAGCCATGTCCTTCAGCATAGAGCTACTTAAAGATTGGACGCTATTAGCAAAAATAGCAACAAGACAAGACTCCTTTTCGCCCTCAGGAAAAGGGTTAAAACTAAGAATGGGAAGGTCTGCCCCAATTGTCTTATCTAACTCAAAACTAACAACAACGGCCTAACCAACAGAGCTAGGGCCCACATCATTCAAACAAGGTTAACCACCACAAGGCACCAACTCCTCAAGGCACTTAGACACCTAACCTGTGCACTAGAGTAGCTAAGGAAGAATTGTCGAATGAAACCTCAAAACCAGCTTTCTTTCTTCTTTTTCCCGAAACGGGAAGGGGGGTAAGGAGCCTTGTCCTGAGTTAAGGCCGCTAACTCTTGAATGATGGGCTTCTTAGCCCTCCTTGCAAAAGTCTTCATATGTTAGGAGACAAATAACAATGGCTAAGAAAGCCACAAGAACCAAGAAAACTAAACAGCAAAAAACCAAAAGACAAGAAAAGGCTAAGAAGAAACTATAACACTAAAACACAAAAAGAACAAAACAGAAAGATCTAGAAAAACAAAAGCGACAACTTAAAAGAGGAAGGGAGAGAGACAATAAGGCAAAGAAGAGAGAGGGTTAAAGAGAAGAGAAAGGACAAGGAGAAGGAGAGATAAAGGAGGGAAGATAAGAACAGAAGACAACTGCAATAGAAAGGGAAGGACATAAGGAAGGTTGGGAGAAGAGAAGAAAGGGTGAGGGACAAAGGGTAGGACGTAGGAAGCTAAAGAGGGTTTTCTCTCTTTACATAGTGAAGAGAGAAACATCTATCCTTATGCATCTTTTTTGCCACTTCAATCTTGCTCAATAAGAACTCATATCTAGGTCAATCAGTTGTCTTTGCAAATAGATTAGCTTCCAAGATCTATGTAGGAGCTTATTGTAGACTAATGTTCCCTCTTTCAATTTAAACTCGAATGAAATATCCCTTACAAATATTATTCTATCACATTGCATTAGGTTTTTGACAATACTAACAGTGAGCTCACTATTACAACATAACATAGTAGGACTCTTACGCTTAATTTTAACTCTGCCATTAGTTCCTGTAGCAACATGGCTCCACATATCACTAGTGAAATGGTACGAAATTCAGCTGCAAATGAAAATCTTACCATCACCTATTGCTTCTTCCACCTCCAAATAACCCATTACCCCATATCTAATTGCAATACCCATTGTCAACTTACTATCTTCAATAGGCTTCATTTTTTACCCTTTTGCAGCAATAACCCTTTCCCTAAAGTTCCTTCTTCTAAATTACTTATGAATATGATAGATTGCATGAAGATGTTTTTGAGTGGGAGTGTGCATCAAATGGCTAAAATACTAATGAAATGTACAATAAGAGGTCACGTGAGAGACTAATAGATCAATATTCCGACAAATTCTTAAGTGCCCTTTGTTGATTTTAGGATCATTCCCATTAGCTTTTTTCTCCCAATATTATTCTAGAGGAGTTATAAGAAGCTCAAATCCCAAAATCGTAGTCTTTTAAGTAGATCCAATATATCTTCTTGTTCAGATATGAAGATAACCTAAAAACTTCTAAATATCTATTCCTAGAAAAAATCTTAAATTTCCCAACTCTTTAACAAATTCAAATCTAATTGCCCTCTTCAGAGCATCTATCTCCACCTTATCACACCCTATTATTATTATGTCATCAACATGTATGGATGAAATCGCCTTCTTACCTTCTTAGTCTCTTTTCAGGAACAAGTTGTTTTCAACTTCACTTTATACATAAATAAACAAAATAGAGTAGAGTTAAACTACATGAACAAAGCCCTTCTGGACTCCTTTAGTCTATTAAGAGATTTTTTTAACCCACATACCTTACACATCAAATCTAAAGTTTTAATACCATAGCAATTTTTAACTAGATTTCCTGTTTAAGTTCTCCATTTGGAAATGCATTCTTTAAATCTAGTTGTTGTAATGACCAATCTAGACTCATAATTAACAAAAGTAGTACTTTAATTGATTTTAGCCCAGTAGCAGATGCAATTTCTTCACAATCAATCCCATATGTATGAGTGTATTCTCTTTTTGGGTAATAAAAAAAAATCATTTTTTTTGGGGGGTGAAATGTATGAGTATATTCTTAAGCTACCAGACGTGCTTTGAATCACTCTACACTTCCATCTTCCTTATGTTTCACAGAGAATACCCATTTGTCCCTTTTGGCTTCTTATTTCAACAAAATCAACTACTTTCTAAGTTTCATTAACCACCAATGCTCTCTTTTCTTCTCAGACAGCATTATATTGCTCCATACTTTCCAATACCTCAACAATATTATGAGGGACTTCTACTTTATTTACCAATACGGTGAATGCCACGAACTTAGGAGATAAAGTATACAATATAATCTAAAATAGGATACTTGGTCCAAAGTCTTTTACCTTTGTGAAGTGCAATCCCCGAATCATTATTGGCATCATTGAGATCAATGTTCATTCCCTTTTCGACTTCATCCCTCTATGTGGAAAATCTTGGTGCCAAACCAAAGAATACCATTCCACCAAAGAATCTTTATTTCTAGCCTAAGTATAGGCAGTCTTAATCAAAAGACTATTGTTTTGCACTTCCTTCCATATGAGTTGATCCTTGGTGATCGAGTATGGTTTAGGCTCTCCCAACCCAACATTTTCACCATCTACCATCTTACTCCTCCTGGCCATCTCTATGCTTCTCCATCAAACAAAAGTGCTTAAGAACCTATTCTAAGGGTAGCCCAAAGAGATGCTACGATGCTAGCTTTATCCTCCATCCACTCGGCCAAAAGGACCATTGGGATGCCAACTATCAAACCATATGATATTAAAGTTCCATACCCAATCTTCTATATAAGAAACTGTTTAGCTAACGTTCTAGCTTGTAGAATTTTCCTCCACGCCCAAGAGACATCATTGGGAATTTTAATATGCCAAAAATTTCTACCTCTAAGCATTTCTTTCTTAATCCAACTCAACCATATTGAAGATCCATCATCCATGCACAAATTCCATATATGCTTCAATTATGCCACTTTATTCCATAATTTGAGGTCAATTACTCCCAACCCATCTTCCTTTTTTGGTTCATAAATATCTTTCCACTTGACTTTTGCTCTAGCCTTTGTTTCTTCATTGCCATTCCAAAAGGAACTTTTCAACTTGGTTTCACTTTGATTCAAAATATATCCAGGAAGGACAAAAACAGTGGACCAATATACTTGCAAAGAAAAAAGAATGCTTTTGGTAAGCTATGATCAACCCACATAGGAGAGAGACTTGCTAGTTCAATGATTGACTCAAGCCATGTATTTTGCGACCCAGAAATTCAATGGAAATCCAACGCTTTCTAGGCCAAATTTACCAAGCCCACATTTGCCAAACAAAAAACCATCAAGTTCATCAACAAAACATAAAAGCGATACTTTCTCCTCCTTGCAGTGTTAGTGGAAATCGAACAAGCCACTTTCACCTTTTCTTTATATTAAACAAGAAAAACTTCCATCACAATGACAAAGATGGAGGGGGAGATAGAGTCCCCTTACCTCAAACCTCTAGAAGATGAGAAGTAACCCAGCAATTCCTTATTGATATGCATGGAGAACTTCGGGGTAGAAACACATTGCATCATCTACTCAACAAAATTTCCACAAACATTCTCAATAAGAGCAAATTTTCAACAACAGTCCAATCAAACATATCATAGGCTAAAATCAAGTCAACCTTTAATATAGATCTTTTGGTCTTACCATCACGGTGGTAACCTCTCATCAATTTTTAAGTAACGAGAATGTTATCAACAATTATTCTATCCTTAATAAAAGCAGCCTCCACCTTTCCAACTAGAGAGGTTAAGATTTTTTTTCAATTGGTATGGCACTAACAGGTGATATACACTGGTAAAAGATGTTACAGCATGTAATGGGTCTAAATGACTACAGGTACCAATGCAATAAATGTGCACTTCATTTCTTTTAGAATCAGAGACGGGCCAAAAAAATTCTTTTGTGCAGGCAAAAACTCCTCCCTTACCACATCCCACATAGACAAAAAATTCCACACTAAACCATCTAGATCGAAAGCCTTATAGGTAGCCAATTGGAAGAAAGTCTCTAATCTCATCTAGAGAAACCTCATGTCCCATGCAGTTAGCTTGAGCATTGTCAAGCTTACTTCTTATATAGGAAGCTAGGAGCTCACAATCCACTGCTAAAGCTGCCCCCGAATTCAGCAAGGTTCAAAAATGAACCACTCTCTTACAATAAGAAAATTGATTCTTCATGATTTCTTAGATCAACAGAAAGATTATTTAAATGGTTAATGCACTTTTGTAGTTATGTTAAAGTACAACCCATTAAAATAACTTCAACGGAACCACACAATTAGCTTAAGAGAAAACAATCGATCCATTTTTAGTAAGATAGGCTTTTTTGAGCTTATAAAAGGAAAGGCAATCTTCTTAACTTTTGCAGAAATGAGATTAAGTATCCCATACTCAATTAGCTTTCTAAGATGATCTTTATCTATGCAATCGGAATTCACAAAATAATAATTTCATCATTAAAGGAGATTAATGGATGAACATAATTTTTTTCTTTTGATATTTGAAAATATAGATTTTTGTGTAGGAAAAAATATAGGTTATATATCCCACAGTTGGGCTATAACCCCAGGTTTTGTGTTTTGCCTTTTTAACATAATCCCATTGTAGGAGCCCAATAGCCTCTGCAATGTCTTGCCAACAATAAAAAAACTTAAGACTTCTTTCTGAAATTTATGTATACAGAGCAGAAAAACACAAGAGACATACACACCAGTCAATTATTTATCCCTTCATTCCATCCTCAAACATGAAAAATAACTTATGTGATTATTTACTACACAAAAACTGAGTATTTATAAAAAAATTTAAAAAAAATAATGCCACAACCACATTGCAAAGAAATAGATAGCGAGTAAAGTTTCAAATGCAACTGAAAATAATTATTGAGTACCTTAACTGATATAGATGAATCAAAATCCTTATTTGGTGCAATAGAAGCCTCTTTATCTCTTTCTTCTGACCAAGCTTTTACTTGATCTTTTGAATTTACTTTTGCTTTCCGCTTTAGAAGATTTAACTCCCTCGCACTAGGCCTTTTTCTGCAGGGAACCATATTTGCAACAAGATTCTGGATATTGTGCATAGACGCAGCTGCATAAACCCTACTATCTAAGCCATTTCTATGAGAATATAATTGCTGTGCCATCAAGTCTTCGTCTTTTATCATGTCATTGACATCCATAAATTGCTCACAAACATCTAGACCTGGGAAATGGCAGTTCAACATTAGTAGATGTTCAATAACATTCTTGCAGCTAAATGTCAAGATTTATGCTGAAAGAAGAAGGTACAGTTTATTCCTTTCATTTCCAATTGTATTAAGCAGTGCAAAAACACCTAAGCTTCAAATGCTCCTTTTTATTAGCAAAATGGTATATCTTTACTGACAAAAAGTGAAAGTATATTTAAGCAAAGAAAAGTTACTCTCATTATAATTGGGGGAAGGGGAGAGGGAAAAAAAAAAAAAGCAAACAAACAAACACAGAAAGGTACAATTTATAGACACATGATCTGATAGGTAGCAAAGCGTCTTCCCACTTACCATGTTTACCTACTCTAAACATGACTCCCAACAAGCATTAAATACCGACATATTTCAATACACCCTTCTAGTATCTACTTTCCAAACAATTCCCAGCTCAAGAAGAGATATTTGTCATTCCAAGCTTGCTTAACTCAAATCTAGGTTGACAAATAGACTTCATAAATAGAGATGTGCGAAAGAATGTAGTGTAGACTAATGTCTCCTCTTCAGTTACAGCTTGAATCAAATATCACTCAATTCTTACAGAATGAATTCTATCATACCACACAGGTTTCTTGACAATACTAATAGCAAACCTACCATCATTATATAACCTAGAATGGCTCTCACACTTAAGTTTTATATCTACCATCAGTCTCCTTAACCATATCACATCACATATCCCTTGTGGAATAGCTCAAAATTTAGTCTTGGCACTACTTCTTGCCATCACTTATTGCTTCTTGCTTCTCCAAGTAGCCAAATTCCTCCATACTTTAGCGCAATAACTAGTTGTTAACTTGCTATCTTCAACATCACCTGCCTATTCAGAATCTACAGGTATTTTTATGCTTCATTCATTACTCTTCTAAAACAATAATCCCTTCCCTAAAGTTCCTTTTAAATACTAGAGAACATGATAGACTGCATGAAGATGCTGCCAAGTGGGAGTGTATTAATTGGCTAACCATATTTACTGCATGTGCAATTTCAGGACATACAAGAGACCTATAGATAAGTTTTCCTTCAAATCTTTGATAATGACATTTATCAACTTCCAGATAATTCCCATTGACCTCTCTTTCTACCAATTGTATTCCAGTGGCACTCCAACAGGCTTGAATCCCAAAAGCCTAGTCCCCTTAACAAAATATATTTTCATCAAGATATGAAGATCCCTTGAAAACTTCTTGTTATCTCAATTCTCAGAAAATATCTTAAATTACCCAACTCTTTAAGCTGAAATTCAAATCTAGTTGCCTTCCTTAGAGCATCTATCTCCACTTCCTCATCACCTATTATCATCATGCCATCCACATACACAATTAAAATTACCCTCTTGTAGTGAGGTGTTTTCACCTTCACTTTGTACATACCATAAACGAAGAAGAATAGAGCCAAAACCTTGTGAACCAAGCCCTTGGGATTGCTTTAGACCACATAGATATTTCTTTAATCTACACACCTCACATGTTCAATCTGGAGTCTCACAACCCCCTTCAAGTTTTCCATTTAGATATGCATTTTTTATATCTAGTTGATATAATGGTCAATCTAAATTCACTGCTAATGAAAGGAGTACTTAAATTGAGTTTAACTTAGCAATAGGTACAAATGTTTCTTCATAATCAATCCCATATGTCTAAGTATATCCTTAAGCCACCAAATGTCCTTTGAACCTCTCAAGACTAGTATCTTCCCTAAATTTCACATAGAATACCTATTTACTTCTAATAATTTCTTGTTTTTAGGCAAATCAACTACTACCCTAGTTTCGCTATCCACAAGAGCTTTCGTATATACTACGACAGCACTTTTCAACTCCACACTTTTCATTGCCTCAACAATATTATGACAGCATTCTATTGTATCTACTTACATAGTAAAAGCCATTAACTTCGGAGACAAAATTATCTATGCAAGATACATTGAAATAAGGTACTTAGCACAATGTTTTGTACCTTTGCAAATTACAATCTGTATATCATTGCTGGCATCATTCAAATTAACATTTATTCCCCTCTCAGCTCTGCCTCTCTTTCTACTACCCTCACCTTCTACACTTCCTCCTTCCCACCAAAATCCCCAATTCTCTTTCCCAGGTTGTCTGATGGCAATCGTTGAGCTTTATGTCTTTGGATATATACACAGCTCTCAATTTCTATAGGTCCTTTAGAGTCAAGAACAATAACAAGAGGAAATACAAGACAAAGACTAGGGAATTGTATGAGAATAAAGAATGTGTATGAAGCAGGAGACACAAATTCACAAGGATATAGAAAGATTCCAACTTACATCAATTGGTGTTCCCCCTTGAATAGTGTTGCTTGAGTACTGAAGTTAATGTTCAGAAAATGAGACATCAAAAGACATAGAGAATTTCTTCATAGGAAGTTGATACTACTTGCACCATTTATTACTAAGAAAATAACCCACAGTTTTCTTTAAGGCCTAGTAGAGGCTATGCTCAACCCACTTCCTATTCATCGCATTGTGCACAAGCTAAGGGCTAAACCACCCAACTAAGGCAATGGCTTAAATTAAGCAAAGTCCCCCCAAACTTCAATTACACATTTTAGTGCACAGTTGTAAAACCTAGACTTATTCTGGGAAGAGTCATATACATATGCAATACACCCGAAAATCCTTAATGGTGAAGGGTTAAACAACCAAACATGAAGAAAAGACCAACAATACACTCAACAGATTGCAGAAGTGCAAAGGATTGGATGACGATCTGTTTATGAGATGACTTGCCATTAATATGGCGTCCTCCCAAAATGAGTTAGGTGTTAAACTACAAAACATTAAAGATCGATCTACTTCAAGTAAATATCTAATTTTTTCTTTCTACTACTCCACTTTATTAGAGTATAAGTACATAAAACTCTAGTGAAATATCCCTTGTTCATATAGACATGTGAAACTCGTTTGGGAAGTACTCCTTAGCATTATCTATTTTAAGGATGTGTATGGAATTTTAAGATCAATTTATGAAAGATCATAAAACATATATAAGCTTCAAATTTTTCTTTCATGGTGAACCTTGTCTTTTGACCCTCATCACCAGAGAGCAACAAGAAGAGAAGAATGCAACAAATGTAGCTTTCTTCTCTCTCCTAGATTTATTGAAGAAAAGTTGGTGTTTCAACAAAAGGTATTACATGCAATGTACCCACCCCTCAAATAAGTGTAAATCAAATCATGCTTTCATAGAGATGCACTTAAAAACATTTGAACAAATTGCAAATACAACCCCTTAAATTTACAAAGTCTACTCCATCTTCCCATAACATTTGAAAAAATTCACATATGGACCACATCAACTCTAAAGCGTGCAAAAAGTCCCTATTATGGCATTTCAGAAACGATTTTGGGGCTCTAACTACAGCATAAAGGGTGAGTGTTTGCATTAAGTTATGAACAAATGAAGTCATATTTTAGAAGTTTAGTGAATCCATCTATATCTAACCAATAGTTTAGGAAGTGTAATTACAATTATCCCAAAATACTCTGCAGTGTCCCTTTTTTTGTCTATGCCGATAAAGTTAAGTACATCAAGTGCCCCATGTAATTGTATATCTTCCAAGTCAAAGGAATTGTCATATCTTTCAGGAATGTTATCCCAAGTAACTTTTTGATAAATTGATATAGAGCATAGTTGAACCCAAATAAGTTTTTGATATATTAATAATAGAGCATAGATCAAAATTGAACATATAAAAGATCTTCTCAAGTATTGACCAGCTTCATACTATACTCCCCAGACAGCATCTATTGAAACTATACTCCCCATTCAGCTTGCAATAATGAGCTCTAGTAAAGTCAATTATGAATTACCTAATCCAAAATATGACTACGCTTGCAGTGAGCCACATAATTGGACAAGGGGATCTTCATCAATGCTCATGCAGTTCACAACCTAATTGCCTTCCTCAGCTCCCCCCAGATACTCTGTTTTATATATTTATTTTGCCAAGCATGGTAAACATTTGACAATTACCAACAAATATCCAGCTTCACTGGCTTCTATGCAGCAAGCCAGCCTATTTATAAATCCAATGATTATGTCACTATGAAACTAAAAGAATAAAGCAGAAATCACTTGCTTAAAATCGGATCTTCTTAGATTGTTCACCAGGAAACACCCCACCCCCCCAAAAGAGGAGAAAAAAAAAATAGAGAGAGAGAGAGAGCAAACGTGTATGTCAACTGCAATAAAAACAAAACTAAACATTCTGTATTCTGATAGTAGGAAATCAACCAAGATACAAACCCAAGCGGCGGCGAAGATTTTGCTTTTGACGAGCCAGTCTCTCCCTTGAGTTCTTTGAACCATCCACAGCAATATCATACTCCTGCAGGAAAACATACATTCAACATATGAGTCCCTTATGACAGCTCCAAGGAATGACATAAATAGCAATCACTGACACTGTAAATAGAAAAAAGATCCTTTCCCAAGATGTGGCCCTAGCTTGGGAAAACCATCTATGGCTTTTTAAGGAAAAAGGGTCCCCAAATCAAGCCTTTACTTCAAAGAAACAAAAGACTAAATTTCAAGAATCATGATGAAGGAAAACATTTCATCCATGCCATTGTTGCTCTAAAAGTTGAGTCTTCTATAAAACAACTATCACATACAGTTTCTTATATTGTAAATAATAAAAAGATTCTTCCCCCAAAATGTGGCTCTAGCTTCTAACACCTTCTACGGCTTTACAAGGGAAAAAGGTTCCCAGATCAAGCCTTTACTTCAAAGAAACATGGGACCAGATTTCCAGAATCTAAACAAAGAAAAAGAGTTCAACAATGCAATTGCTGATTTGAAGGCTAAGTCTTCTACAAAGCAACAGTCATGTATGGCTTCTAATGACTGACATATCAAGCACAAAACCATGGGCATGATAAAACTGGGACACCCAAAGATTATCATAAAGAGATTGGGATCAAATTCCAATAAGACCTCCATGCTTTTGCAGAGTCAAATAAGCTCTCTATGTTACAAAAATGCTCCAAAGAAAGGTTTAGAGTGGGTAGAACAAGCCTAAATGGTACATTTTGGTAAGGTGCAACCATCTAAAAGAAATGGATTGCAGTGTTTATATTAGATACATAGAATAGAATGCTTTTACAAAATGAAACAAAAGAACAATTAAATCGTATAAAGAAACTGTATTGACTAACACATACAATCTGTGATGATAATTTCTGGAAATATTCTAAACAGTTATTATCTTTATAAAGTTTCAAATAAAAATGATGCAGTATTATATATTCAATTAAAAAAAAGGATAAAGTTCTATACATATTTAGAAGGGTGGGGGATGCCTCCTCTTCTAGCTTAGTCCTAGCTAGGAAGATTTTGTGGTTTCTCTAGTTCCTTGTTTAATCCATGCTCTTCTTTTGTTTTACTGCACAGTTATGCCCAAGGGATCAATCCATTTAACCCTTTTGTGCCTGGTTAGTGGATCAACTCCTTTTTTTTTTTTTGACCAAATTAGTGGATCGACTCCTTAGCTAACCTTTCCTCTTGTATATCCCTCTTTCCTATATAAATGAAATACACACAAAAATTTAACATTACCCAAAAAAAAAAATTTTTCTGAAAGGCAAATGACAAGATTCAAGCCTTATACCCACAGGGTGAGAGCGGCTACTAAAAAAATGTCCCTACTAAATATTACAAAGTGAAAAAGATATTCAACCAAAAGGGTTCTAAGCAGCTTAGCAATAAAAATACAGCTTGAATGCTTTTTTTCTCAGCAATCTCGTCCCTTTAGGCAGCTTTGAGAATCAAGTAATAGTTAATACCACATTATATCCTTGAAACAAATTATGATATTTGTGCCATTATTTACAGGTCCTTGATACAAGTGAAGAAATTAAGGTATGAGTTAAAAACTTTTCCTTTTTGGGTATGTTTTTATTGCTCAAAATTAGAAAAGAAAAGATTTTGTGCTTTGAAGCATGGAATGTCCATCCTATGTTTTGCAGGAATCACCATTTGAATGGATTCCTTGGTGCTAAGGACGGCATAAAAGCTAGTGCAAAGGTTTAAAAGAGGACAAGCAGAACCCTCCTTCAAACACTTCTCTAACTCATAGGACTTCTTTGACCGCATATCAGATAATAACCATAGCTGAATATGACACCAAAAGAAGAACTCCAAATTTTAATCATCCCTGTTATGAATTGCTAGTTCTACCTCTAGCTAATTTTTATGGTCTCAAAGAGAGAACTAGAAGACTTCTATAACTAGAGACAGACTGCTCCCTTCTTAAAAATTCTAGTACAATGCACAGCATCTGGTAAATTCAGTGGTTGCACAAAACATTACGTAGAACATCATAAAGGGGACTTCCATGTTAGTTACAGACATTCTCAAACAGCATGCAGCAAACACGATCTCAAGGGTTTTACTTTTGACAGCAACAGCTGTGAACCATGTATGACTGAATGGTTATCACCTCCCCAGATACACAGCTAATAATCTTCATACAAGAGAGCTACTTTAAAGACATAGTTGCATTAACCAAGGATTACACCTCTTGAGGAGCACAAGACAAAAGAAGATAAGCAGTGGAAATACCTAGATATTATCCTCAAGAGCCAGTAGATTATATCCAGATAATACAAGTAAGTAACTAATATACAGAACAAACATCTAAATGAGAATATTGGTTAGTTCTACAACCCTGAGAACCTGTTCTACCTGGATTTCCAGATTATCCAAATAGAGTGCAATGAAGCATGAGTTTCTCCCACAAGCTCATTACTCCTATTCTCGCAATGCAAAGCACATAGGTCCCATGAAAAATTACTGCAGATTTGTTCCACCTCAACCTTGTCAGAGACCATACAAGCAGTACCCATGATGCTTTATAAACTTGCACCTTAATCTTCTTCATATGTAACTTTTGATATTAAGCTCTCTTCCACACTTTTTTGTCCTTATCCTAGCAGAGGGGCAATGTCATTATCAGTGTTGGACTTTGTAGGCACAGCCATCTTAATAAGCAATATATGTTTTCCACTTAGAGCTTCTGATGGAAGACAATTGTGAGGACTCTGGCTGATTAACTCCAAATTGCAACTGCATGCAGTCATGAAATATGAAACCACCCAAGTACCTACTTAGCTTCCTTGCTAATTAATTGCAAGTTCCATGAACTCATTAGCATTTTCCTACTCCAAAAGCATTCATGCACTTCTTGGTAAAAGAAGCTCATGACTGCTGCTCAGACCAGAAGGAATCTGCCTCCACATTAACCAAATACTAGAATCTCACCTTTCAACATCCACTGAGGACCCCCCAGTTCATAACCAAACTTTTTGGGTGATTATTTCATAATGTAACTTAACAACTGAGATACTCCAACTAGCGTCCAATTACCAAATACTAATGAACCACTTGTTTACAAAATATCTGATATCCAAAGCGAATTTTCTAAGGTGAAATTCTTCAAGAAGACATGAGACAACGGTGTAGTCGCCTATTTTGAAGACAAGTAAATAATAAAATAATAAGAAATATACTAGAGTTAGGTTCCAAAACTAAGGGCCATCCCATGTCGGAGCCTCTAAAAAATCTGTATGCATGCTGCACTGATGGTGAAAACAAGAAAGGTTGATGGCGGCTCTAGTGAACTCACCGTCTGAGAAAGCAACCATCACATTATCAACCACCTATTATCTGCAGTTCATCCCACACATCATGTAATTCTTAAGAGCTCTCCCTAGGAACATCCTGAAGAAATTCTTTACTGGGCCCAACAGGTGGCTACTATTAAAAAGCTGAAATTCAAAACTTAATTACCTGGCCAAACTACTTAATACATGCAGATATCACCGGGCACTGGGCCTACTATACAACCAGAAGAAACATAGGCAGATCTCATCTTTAACTCCCACTTACTGAAACTTTCACACCTCATTGTATGCATGATGAGTCAAACCTGATCTTCTCGAAGAGGTCAAATGGTTGGACCAATATTTCATACAAAAAAAGGATTTAAGAAAAAAAAAACTATAAAAGTGGAACCTTTTTTTTTTTTTTTTTGGGGGGGTGGTGG